>WNYA01002083.1:0-49773 GCA_019512145.1 Engystomops pustulosus
TCACTAAGAGCTAGTCCGAGGGAGGTAGTCCTAAAAAATCCTTAGTAGAGGCTTGGGTAGTAGAAGCGTTACTTTGTTTCTTTGGATCTCGTTTATTTCTCTTGGTCCGCTGTGGATCCTCCTGTTTCCAGGTGTAGACCTTACCGGTTGCATAATCTTCTTTGTCTCTGGCCCACTTATGGCGTTTAATTTCCTCTTGTTCCCTTTGGAATTTAGAAAAAATAGCTTTTGTTACCGACCCGGAGCTCTGCACGTGTTTTCACACAAGTATGGACTCTTCAACTTTTAACTTACCACCTAATCTTTTTGCTTTTATGGACCGTTCTAAGTATATGGAGGAGGTGTATAGACAATTGCATGATGCCTCTGTTTATAGGAGGGTGGAGTCTGATCCAACTAAGGCTTTAACCAAAAGATTAAGAATTCTCATTGACCATGCCCTTGCCTCTGATGTTGGGGATTGATGGGGATTTACATACATACTTGTTACCTAAATTTTCAAAGATACCGCTCCTGTACTGTTTGCTGAAAATACATAAGAGTCTTTCAACTCCACCGGGGCGACCTATAGTATCGTGAGTCTTTATTCAGTCCAGCAGCCATATTTTTGGACAAAATACTTAGACCTTTTGCAGTTGGGGCTAAGTCCTATATTAGAGATACCACTGATTTTTTAAACAAATTTTTTACTGTACATTTCCCCACAGGTGCCCTCTTGGTGTCATTTGATGTTACAAGCTTGTATACGTCTATTGACCATGAACGTGGCCTACTAAGTGTGGGCAAGGCCCTCTCTGGATCGAATTACACCAAGGAGGGCAAGGAATGTATCTTAGATCTCTTGGAAATCATACTGACATGTAATTTCTTTATGTTCAATGATAAGTTTTTTGTGCAACTGCGCGGAATGGCCATGGGGTCCAATGTGGCCCCGGCCTACGCCAACATAGTCATGGCTGATCTTAGGAGACATTCGTCTATGTATCCCACTCCAGATACTGGAGTGGTGGCGGTACATAGACGATGTCTTTGCCATTTGGCAGGGTGATTGTACATCCCTCAATAATTTTCTTGACTTTCTGAATAATGTTGACCCCAACATTAAATTTACCATGGTTGTTTCGGACAAATCTCTACAATTCCTTGACACTAATGTTTATATTGAGAACAAATAAGGACAGAATTATATGTGAAACCCACAGATTGTAATACCTTGCTAAAATATGAGAGCCAGCACCCTAGGGGTATGATACGCTCTCTCCCCTTTAGCCAATTACTCAGGGTGAAGCGAATCATCCATGACAAAGACAAACAAGAAATTGGTCTACACACTATGGGTGAGAAGTTCATCCAAAAAGGTTACCCCAAATCCCGAGTACATAAACACATAGAGACGGTGAAATCCCTGGACAGAGCGACTCTACTGACCAAAAACACTGCCGACAAAAATAGCAATGTTCGTATACCAATGGTATCCACATATACGTCTCACAGTCCTAATATTGCGACCATTACAGGCGGTCCCCTACTTAAGAACACTTGACTTACATAGTTACAAACGGACCTCTGGATATTGGTAATTTACTGTACTTTAGCCCTAGGCTAGAATAATCAGCTGTAACAGACACCTGTGATAACACAGGTGTCTGTAATGAAGCTTTAGGGTTAATATTGATTCTTATGACAACCCAACATTTTTAAAATCCAATTTTCACAGAGACCAAAAAAGTTCTGGTTGGGATTACAATAATAAAATATACAGTTCCGACTTACATACAAACTCAACTTAAGAACAAACCTACAGACCCTATCTTGTATGTAAACCGGGGACTGCCTGTATTCACAAAAATTGGTGTATCCTAAGCACTTGCTATAAACAGGTACAAGCATTTCAGTGACCACCTCTGTTTTCCTATAAAAGGAATAAAAACCTGAGGGATTTATTGGTTAAAACTGACACTTCTAACATTAGCAGTGAAAAAACTATGCATGCCGTGCGATAACTGTGCGTTTATGAATAAGGGAGAAACATTTACCCACCCCGCCTTAGGTAAAACCAAAATTAACTTTTATCTTACTTGTCGAAGTGACTATGTCATCTATGTCCTACAGTGTCCCTGTAATCTTCTTTATGTAGGGGAAACCACAACCGAGTGTAGGTTACGCCTTAATAATCACAAGTCAAGTATGCGCACTGGTAAAACAGAACTTCCGGTACCTCACCATTTTCTAGAAATGGGTCATCGGTTGGAGGACCTTAAATTTACGGTAATAGACAGAATTCCCCCACCAAAGATGGGTGGCAATAGGGAACTGCTACTAAAAAGAAGGGAGGTACAATGGATACATAGGCTGCGTTCTCTAAATCCTTATGGTCTCAACAGAGACTTGCCTCTCAATATCTTTCTCTAGCTTCAATTTCTAAGTTTACTCCTTGCCCTGATGACCTGCACATTTCCTGCTGTATAACATCCCAGAATGTGACATTTTTTTCTTGATATTATTCCAGATTTCTTGTATATAGACATTTGTCTATATTGTATGGACAAGTACGCATTATTTATTTGGAGCTATTTACCCTTGGAATATCCATGCCTTTTATTTTCTGCCGTCTTGAGGCTCACGCAGCACCTACCCGACACATCCTGATGTTTGTCTCACCTGTTGGGATCGTCCTAGTCCTACCAAAGTTGTCTGGTTGCCTAGGGAGTATGTATGTATGTATGGACTGATTTTCTCTTGCGAGGTGGCCGTGAAGGGGTTACGCTCCCGTGTGCGCATGACAGTGTTCTCCGAGTCTCCCTCCTATAGCGGGCGCCAGTATGTGTAGCGATTCTCAGAGATCGGAGGTTACCGCTAATGTCTGCAGCTTTGAGTACTTCTCCATATACATTCACATAGGATCTTTTGATTGGGCACTCATGATCGGGGTGTCCCCCCGACTGGACATCACGGAGCTATGTTTACAGGGAACCATGGCAACACATGCCTCACTCTCTCTGACATAGATTTAAGTTTTGGAGCACGCTTATATATCAAGATTAGAGATGAGCGAGCACTAAAATGCTCGGGTACTCGTTATTCGAGACAAACTTTTCCCGATGCTCGAGTGCTCGTCTCAAATAACGAGCCCCATTGAAGTCAATGGGAGATCCTCATTCTTTTTCAAGGGGACCAAGGCTCTGCACAGGGAAGCTTGGCCAAACACCTGGGAACCTCAGAAAAGGATGGAAACACCACGGAAATGGACAGGAAACAGCAGGGGCAGCATGCATGGATGCCTCTGAGGCTGCTTAATCGCACCATTATGCCAAAATTATGGGCAACAGCATGGCCATGACAGAGTGACCGAATGAAGCTAGATAGCATCTAAAACATGCAATAATTGACCCTGACACTATAGGGGACGGCATGCAGAGGCAGCGGCAGCAGTGGCAGGCTAGAGAGTCTCATGGCGACATACCCTAAATGGACCAAAGGAGGTGAAATGATTTCCTATGTGAACAAAAGGTTGACAGTATATTTAGTCGATAACACAGCATGGTGGCGACATAGTGACCAAGTTCCATAACGTATCTGGTGAAACACCCTAAAAATGAGCCTGACACAGCTCTTTTGATAAGGGGACAACATGTGGAGGCAGCCATGGAGACGACTTCCATGATTAAGAGCGACAGTATGGGGCATTCATATTGCGCTGCTATGATTGCAACTTCAGGTCTCCAGCATGGCGGCGACAGATGGGCCGAGTTCCACTATGTATCTGGTGAAACACCTGAAAATTCTGCCTGACACAGCTCGTTTGATAAGGGGATGATGTGCTGCATATCCTCTCGTGCTCCAGCGTCTGGGGTATAGAGAGTTGAAATGAGACATTGGTGGACGCTGTGGAGGATCGTGGAGGCAAAATGGACAGAAAACAGCAGGGGCAGCATGCATGGATGCCTCTGAGGCTGCCTAATCTTGGGATGGAGCTGGCGGTCCACTGCCAGGCGAGATTTCGCCTGTCCAAGCCCCTGTCTCTCGGCTCCTCCCCACCCAAAATGGGCCTGGGGGCCAGAAGCGTTTACTTAGAAAAAATTATAATTTTCAAAGCAGGCCGGGTCGTTTGAATATTTCACCTAGGAATAATGGAATAGCATAGTGGTTCTATTTTTAATTGTTTTTACGGAAATGGTTCCATGATTAAGAGCGACAGATCGGCCGAGTTCCACTATGTATCTGGTGAAACACCTGAAAATTCTGCCTGACACAGCTCGTTTGATAAAGGGACGATGTATGGAGGCAGTGAACTAGTAGTAGATTAAAGGTACTGCAGTTAAAACTATGTTAGTTGGATCTTGAGATGGAGCTGGCGCCAGGCGAGCTTTCCCCAATCCAAGCCCCTGTCTCTAGGCTACTCCCCAAACAGCACTTCTAAGAACCTGTTGTATAAGATCAAGTGTAGTAGCGTTCTTATAAGTTTGGGTTATGGCGGGTGAGGGGAATGTAAACAGATGCGCAAGAAGCGCTGAAATAATATTGGTAAATGATAAAAGTTTGCCAGTATATTTTGTGGATTACACAGCAGGGTGGCGACAAAGTTAACAAGTTTGATGTGGCAGCCATGAAAACAACCCAAAATTCTGCCTGACACAGCTCGTTTGATAAGGGGACCATGTATTGAGGCAGTGAACTAGTAGTAGATTAAAGGTACTGCAGTTAAAACTATGTTAGTTGGATCTTGAGATGGAGCCTGCGCTCCGCTGCCAGGCGAGCTTTCGCCAATCCAAGCCCCTGTCTCTAGGCTACTCCCCAAACAGCACTTCTAAGAACCTTTTGTATAAGATCAAGTGTAGTAGCGTTCTTATAAGTTTGGGATATGGCGGGTGAGGGGAATGTAAACAGATGCGCAAGAAGCGCTGAAATAATATCGGTAAATGATAAAAGTTTGCCAGTATATTTTGTGGATTACACAGCAGGGTGGCGACAAGTTTGATGTGGAATCCATGAAAACAACCCAAAATTCTGCCTGACACAGTTCGTTTGATAAGGAGACCATGTATGGAGGCAGCTATATGGACGACTTTTGGAGGCAGCTATGGTGATGATGTGTGGAGGTAGCAATGGAGACAACGTGTAGAGCCAGCTAAAAAGCCGACATATGGAGGCTGCTATGGAGACAATTTAATTTGGATAGTGCCTGTATGTGGCAGTCCAAAAAAGTTTTGACGCTTTCGATGGGTGAAAATACAATTGTAACACTTCGAAAAGGAGTGGCTAAAGGCCAGTGTGTTTTGATACTAAGGATTATATAGAAAAATGCCAGTTCGGCTAATCTAACTCGATGACATATTATATGTAGGGATTAGCCCGTAAAAAATGGTACCCGTATAGCGGAAGAAACGACAATCTATATACAAACTGTGAAGAAAAAATTTAAAACTCATATTGTGAGTTTAATAATGGAATTAAGATAATTCCTAGGCGTAAATAGAAACTGGTAGTTTAGCTCATTATCAACTAGGAGAACAGGTTAGCAGCGACAGGGAGTTCGTGGTCCGAGATAGCCATAACGAATGATTGCCTAATATGGCTGATTACTCATCCACTGGTAAAAGTACCAGAGAGAGTGCATAGAGTCTCCGCACTTCAATTATGCAGACCCAAACAAGGTGTCCCCTTATTTCAAGGAAATTGGATCTTTGAGGGTACTGATGTCTCGGGAGGTTCCGACGGCGGTGTTGCTCAGCCGAACAAAACAGTTCAAAGGTCAAGCTACATGAAAGAAAGAAGGCGGGCACAGTCACTGAACATTGTAACTACACTTCTTATTCAGAGGACGGTAGCAATACAGGGAAACACTGGAGCCAGACAGCGACTGGGTCCATTTTCCGCTCACTAGAGCGCGGGTCTTCAAGCCGTTGCTTTACATATTGATCGACAAAGACACTGGTTTATGGCGTCAAACCGGCAGTGTGTCAAGGGAACAAATTGACTGATCGTAGCCAAGTGTGTATGCAAAAGATCAAATTAGTACAACATACAAATTTAAAACAAAATCCAAGTACAATCAACATACAGCTAAGATGGAGGGCTAGTAACAGATCGTTACAGAATTTAAACAAGTTCCTATACATTCAGCACATGGAGAAACCTGTAAAGGTGGCACGTGAACATATATACAGGAAGACACTAAAGTCGTTCCCACTTGGTAGCATTCATGCCCCGTGGCCCCATGTCATCAGACGCTAATTATATAGCTACTTTCACTTGCAATTAGGATTTTTATTCCTGTCACCGAGAAAGAGGAAGAAAATCCAATGATCCTGCACGAGCCCTGTTTGAAATACCGCAAACTTCAAAAACATTAGGGTTACGACCATGGCAGGTCTCCCGGATGTTCCAACAAGTCAGACATTGGGCAACCATTCCCCTTTTTTAAATTCACTTTTGATAGCTAAACTTTAGATCATACATTTAGTCTACAATCATTTGCTTGGCCGCTCTAAAATAAAAAGTACAGGGCCGTAAAGACAAGATATACAACAATAAATGGACTACACGAAATAAGGAGTTGACTTCTGCATTTGTCCCCCCAAATTTATCCATTTGAGTTGACCATTAGCTACCCACTGCCACGAGATTCCACCCATTTGAATTCCGACCTGGGGGGGTGTCCTTTCTCTACTCAGTAGATTTAGAGATGAATGGAATCTGTGTTTAACCAAGGCTTTCAAGACTGGTGATAACTCTGAACGCATAAAGGGACGTTAGCAGTAATACCCGTGAAGTTCAGGGTCCTGCTCAAGGTGCTGCCAATTTTAAGGATGCATCCCAACGAACTCATTTAATTTTGCTAAACTCAATGAAAAACAAACGCTCGTTGAACAATATCACACTGGTAACTGCGTCATATTAAGGCGTTCCTTGGTACTATCCCAGTATCGCTCCTGACAGATTGTTTTTTTTAGCCACAGGATCGGGTCCGCCTGTGGATAAGGCGGGGAGCACAAAAACTTTATCATATGCCATCAACCAATTATCCGCTCGGATATCCATTAGCTATCAAACGCGCCCTTCAATTCATAGCCTTTATGTTTGATCGTGCGTATGTTAATTCTCCTGGTCCGTACAACTGACTCTAGGGGAGTCCGCTCTTATTGGTATGTTGACTGGTGATGCTCTTGATGTGAGGAGTGAGTTGGTCGCATAGTGGACCTCGAAAGCCACGTGCACAGCTCACGGCTTTCTCCTCTCGTAAACCTTGATGTCCAAGGATGTCTAATTCTTTATCCCTTTATCCCCGTAGACAGCAGTAATTAATCGCGGGGGAGTTCATACAATTGTTGGTATTAAGGTATTCACAACCTGGAGGAATTGGAGTATATGTGCTGCCATCGACCAACCCGATAAGAAATATCGTCCACAATCTGTGGAAGGCGCGTCAAGTTCGAGAGGGAAGGATTGTCAGAGAAAAGATGTACCGATTCTTGAACATTCAGAAATAAATTGGCAAGGTAAAACACGCGACCGGTTGTACCCATCGCGGCAGGAAGTTCCAATTCTCTGGACAAACCATTCATCATCAAACTGAAGGCATTGTGGGATAAGCACAAACCTGAGCCCTTCAGCAAACCAAATCAAACAAAATCAGTGTTTCTTTTGTGTCAGTAATCAGGATATTTGATGCATTGTACCAAAATCTTGCGGATACGAAGTATATCGGCTTTTCTACTTTCTAACGACAATCGACGCAGAAAGAGAGGGGGGGTAGCCCTCTTCCAATGAACCCTCTTTGATAATTTGCAGAATGCATTCGCGTCCTTTAATAGGAGGATCTCATGGAGGAGGTAACTGATGAGCCAATCCAGGTCATTTGCGATAGGGTTTTTGGTTAACGAACCGAATACCGGCTACATAGTGCCGCCCTTGGGGATCGAGATACAACTTGGGTACCTTTGGCAAAAAGTACCAGCATTGGATACCTGGGGTACTGATTGTGTAAGGTAGTTTTCCTGGGGCTCCGTATATTCAAAAACCACCACCCGCCGGCCAACACTCCTCTAAAAGGAAGTACGCAACTGGGTAACTGGTAATCTAATTTAATGGATGGAATTTAAAATTGATCAAAAATTACATTGATATCACGGTGTAGCACAAATACCAAATGGTGGAGGTGCGCATGCACGACACAAATTAACACCACACAATGTGGTGCCAGCATTATAGCTTAGTGTCAGAGGGGTGTGTCTCTGGGGATTCATTAATAAGAATGAATTTTTCGCATCACTAATAGCCTGTTTTTTTTTAGAAAAGTCTTCCATACATAGCTGTAATGATTTATGCCTGTAAAGCCCCTTTAGACTTGTAATTTGAATATATATTCTTCAAGTTATAAATTTCAATAAAGGTCATTTTATGAATGTTATTCTAGCAAAGTGGCAAATGAGTTTCACTGCAGATTCATAAGCAATCTGGAGGATCCGGAATCACTGAATGAATTGAGCCACAGTACTTCACTTCCGAACCATACCTCTTAATTTTAATCATTCAGATGCTATGCTCCAACATTTTGGTGGCAATTCACTATATGTTGTCTACTAGAGATGAGCGAGCACAAAATGCTCGATGTTATTCGAGACGACGTACTTTGTACGCGATGCTACGAAGTGCTCGGTCGTCGATAACGAGCCCCATGAAGCAATGGAGACGTCGAAGCAGTTTTTCAAAGTGCCGGAAAAAAAGACTCTGCACAGGGAAGCTTAGGCCAAACCACCTGGGAACCCAGAAAAGGATGAACAGCCCGGATGGACAGAACAGCAGGGGCAGGCATGCAGTGGATTCCTCGAGGCTGCGTAATCGCACCATTATGCCAAAATTATGGGCAACAGCATGGCCATGACAGAGTGACCGAATGAGGCTAGATAGCATCTAAAACATGCAATAATTGACCCTGACACTATAGGGGACGGCATGCAGAGGCAGCGGCAGCAGTGGCATTCTAGAGAGTCTCATGGCGACATACCCTAAATGGACCAAAGGAGGTGAAATGATTTCCTATGTGAACAAAAGGTTGACGGTATATTTAGTCGATAACACAGCATGGTGGCGACATGGTGACCAAGTTCCATAACGTATCTGGTGAAACACCCTAAAAATGAGCCTGACACAGCTCTTTTGATAAGGGGACAACATGTGGAGGCAGCCATGGAGACGACTTCCATGATTAAGAGCGACAGTATGGGGCATTCATATTGCGCTGCTATGATTGCAACTTCAGGTCTCCAGCATGGTGGCTACCGATGGGCCGAGTTCCACTATGTATCTGGTGAAACACCTGAAAATTCTGCCTGACACAGCTCGTTTGATAAGGGGATGATGTGCTGCATATCCTCTCGTGCTCCAGCGTCTGGGGTATAGAGAGTTGAAATGAGACATTGGTGGACGCTGTGGAGGATCGTGGAGGCAAAATGGACCGGAAACAGCAGGGGCAGCATGCATGGATGCCTCTGAGGCTGCCTAATCTTGGGATGGAGCTGGCGGTCCACTGCCAGGCGAGATTTCGCCTGTCCAAGCCCCTGTCTCTCGGCTCCTCCCCACCCAAAATGGGCCTGGGGGCCAGAAGCGTTTACTTTGAAAAAATTATAATTTTCAAAGCAGGCCGGGTCATTTGAATATTTCACCTAGGAATAATGGAATAGCATAGTGGTTCTATTTTTAATTGTTTTTACGGAAATGGTTCCATGATTAAGAGCGACAGTATGGGGCATCCATATTGCGCTGCTATGATTGCAACTTCAGGTCTCCAGCATGGCGGCGACAGATGGGCCGCGTTCCACTATGTATCTGGTGAAACACCTGAAAATTCTGCCTGACACAGCTCGTTTGATAAGGGGACGATGTATGGAGGCAGTGAACTAGTAGTAGATTAAAGGTGCTGCAGTTAAAACTATGTTAGTTGGATCTTGAGATGGAGCTGGCGCTCCGCAGCCAGGCGAGCTTTAACCAATCCAAGCCCCTGTCTCTAGGCTACTCCCCAAACAGCACTTTTAAGAACCTTTTGTATAAGATCAAGTGTAGTAGCGTTCTTATAAGTTTAGGATATGGCGGGTGAGGGGAATGTAAACAGATGCGCAAGAAGCGCTGAAATAATATTGGTAAATGATAAAAGTTTGCCAGTATATTTTGTGGATTACACAGCAGGGTGGCGACAAAGTTAACAAGTTTGATGTGGAATCCATGAAAACAACCCAAAATTCTGCCTGACACAGTTCGTTTGATAAGGAGACCATGTATGGAGGCAGCTATATGGACGACTTTTGGAGGCAGCTATGGCGATGACGTGTGGAGGTAGCAATGGAGACAACGTGTGGAGCCAGCTAAAAAGATGACATGTGGAGGCTGCTATGGAGACAATTTAATTTGGATAGTGCCTGTATGTGGCAGTCCAAAAAAGTTTTCAAACCAGAGGAGCAGGTAGGTGGTCCTCCAGAAAAATTAAATAAATTGAGTGCCTGTATGTGGCACTCCCAAAAATTGCTTAAAACAGAGGACCGGGTAGGTGGCCCTCCAGAAAAATTAAATACATAGAGTACTATAGCTAGAGCCAGTTGGCCCTGGCAAAAAATAGCCAGTTTCCTGCATAAATTATTCAGGTTGAGCTTTCCTCACGGGTGGAGGATTGGAAATTGTTGAGAAACCGCTTTATTCATCTTAATAAGCGTTCGCCTTCAGCGCTGTCAGTTCGACAGGCGTGTACCTTATCGGTGATGATGTCCACAGCTGCACTGAAACCCGCTCGGACAACACGCTAGCGGCAGGGCAGTCGACAGAACCCTCAGGCTACATAGCCATTCGTGCACCACATGTCCAGCCTTTGAAACCCAGTAGTTAGTAGGAGCTGTGTATCATTAAGACATGGTATGGTCAGCTAACGTACTCCCTCACCATCTTTCTGTAAAGATCATCCCTACGTGGGGCCAGAGACTGGACAGTGACAGTGTCTTTCTGGGGTACATAAAGCTGGCAAGCCTTGTAAAGTGCCGTGTCACCCCTTGCCAGTGCTGACCAGCTGCCTGCGCGCTACTCTCCCTCGCTATGTCCGCAGAACTACGCACTCTGCGCTACGCTGACAAAGGAAATACAGCTTTTTCCAGCTTGTGCACAGGCCTGCTGGTATTCAATAGCATTCTCACACTCCTTTCCTCTCCAGGGAGAGAGGAAGGATTGCTTGTACCGTGGTGCAGGAGAGTGAATACCCATAATGGTGCTTGGACGAAATTCTCGTGAAAACGCGATGGTCACGATAGGCGACCTATCATGAAATCTGCCCATATGCGCCAATTCCCCCCAACGCGCAAGAGACTCACATCCCCTCGCTGGCCTGACTGCCCATTTCCTGTTCCGCCTCCTCCACTCCTCCAACTCCTCTCTTCTCCCATACAAACGCTGAACAGTGAAGGACGACCAATTGTCCCCTCTTGTGTCTCGCCAACATCTCCTCCTCCTTCTCCTCATCCTCCTCCACCTCCTCCCATATCGGCTGAGAACCGACTGATGTGCTTTGGCTATTAACAGGGAAATCTTCTTCCCCCGTCTCGGGTGACAGCGCAAAGGCTCCGACTTCATGCTGATCAGATTTTTTTCAACAGGCCAAGCAAGCTGGATGTGAGGCTTATTACGGCTGGCATCGCCACGGACCCTCTGTGTTGACTCCTCAAAGTTCTCAGCACCTGACGATATCGACACCACTCCCACTCCTCATTGTAGCCTTGAGGAAGCTGACTGACCTGATACCAGTTCTGGTGGAAGTTGACATCTGGCAGTCTACAATCGCCCTGCGGCTGCTTGGTTAAACTCTGGATAACAGTTAATGTTGATTCCAACCTCGGGCCACGTCGCACAACATCGGTGATGGGCAGTTGTGAGCGGCGCTGCGCTGCCCTGAGAGTGAGCATCTTGTGCTGGACTTCCTGAAATGCTCACAGATGAAGATGCGGCGCACCTTCGTGAGCAATCAACAGATTGGGGTATGTCTTGGGAGAACGCTGTGACGAATCAGATTTAAACCACATTGGGGCACCAGGCAGTCTGCCGAGTTGCAGAGCCGCCACCAGTTATCGGCCGTTGTCACACACAACCATGCCTGGCTTCAGGTTCAGCGGTGCCAGCCACAGATCAGTCCTGCGCCGTGATGCCCTGTAATAGTTCTTGGGCGGTGTGCCTTTTATTCGCCTAGGCTCAGGTTTGAGCACCACCTGCTGTCGCTTAGCGACGGCACTCTCTGCTGTGGCCTAAGCATACCGACTGATCGCCAACCCACGGATGGTAGTTTGGAGGAGGATGTGGGAGGGGTGGGGAGGAGGAGGCATAGAGGCCAATAGACCTGGACCGAGGTAGCCCGCAATCCTCGGCGTGGCAGTATATGACGCACCGCAGGTCAGACTCGTCCCACCTCCACCAAGTTAACCCACAATGTGTCCGTCAGTGATATATAGTGGCCCGGCCCGGCAGCACTCGTCCACGTGTCCGTGGTCAGTGGACCTTGTCAGAAAACGCGTTGGTCAGGGCACGATGATGTTGTCTGACACGTGCTGGTGCAGGGCGGGACGGCACATCGGAAAGTATGGCGGCTGGGACCGAATACCGAGGGCAGCCGCCGCCATGAGGTTTCGAAAGGCCTCGGTCCTCTCACTACCTATAGGCACATCTCCAGGCTAAGCATCTGGAGATGTGGACATTAGGGCTTGGGCGTGCGGTGGGTTGCACTATATTTCTTTTCCGCTCCAGGTCTGGGGTATAGAGAAGCGAACACTGGTGGATGCTTGGAGAATCGTGGAGGGACGATGGGGTTTTTGTCCAGGGTCCTGGGCAGGGGCTGACATCAGCGGGCACAGTGGAAGGAGCAGTGGTGTGCCTCCGGAGTGTGAACGGGCTTGGTGCCATGAGTGGGGTGTTTTAGCATTCATATGCCTGCGCATACTGGGGTAGTTAATGTAGTAGTAGTGGAACCCTATGATCCGTGTTGCACACCACAGTCCGTCGTCCATCCGTGTTTCCTTAAAGAACCTCCAGAACTTCTGAAAATCTACCCTCGCCTCGGGCCCTCGCCACGGAGCTTCACTACGGACACATTTTGCGCTGATGCACCTGCTCTGGCCCTGCTCTCCGTCTGGCCCCACCACTGCCCTTCCAACCGGTTCGGTCGATGGACTCTCCTCCGTCCAGAAGCACTGTGTTCACACGGCCCTCAATACCCAGCTTGGGGTCTGTCACCTCATCATCCTCCGATCCCTCAGTCTGCTCCCCCCGTCACTTCCGCCCCTGACAACAACTTCACCACTGTCTGACAACCGTGTCTCCTTATCGTCGGACACCTCTTCACACTTCTTCCACTACGTCAAGAAGGTCATCATCACCCACAGACTGCGACTGGTGGAAACCTGGGCATCGGAAATTGCTCAGCAGCAACCGACAAGGGTTTGTGACTGTGGGGGGTCCAGAAAACAGTTCTCAAGTATGCTGGTTCAAATGCCAAATTTTCCTGGGAGGGGGCAGACTGGGGGGAGGAGGCTGAGGTGAGAGCGGAGAGTGCCGATTCGGTGACATGGTGTGGACTGCGTGGAAATGTCTGGTGGACAAATGCTCAAAAGCATTGTCGGCAATCCACGACTCACCTGTTCGCACTGTTCGTCGTCCTCAACAGTGCTCTACCACGAGTCCCAGTAACTTCAGACATGAACCTAGGGAGTGTAGCTCTGCGGCGTTCCCCGCTCCCTCATCAGCAGTGTGTCTCACCCCGCCCAGGGACCACGGCCTCTGACCCCTGCAGTAGTTGGAACGCCCACGTCCCCCGCCCTCGTCCTCTACCCCTACCCTTGGGTTAAACATTTTGAAATGAAAGTGTAGACTTTAATTTTTTTTTTTACTTTTTTTTTTGTTTTTTTTTGTGTTTTAGTTTTTAAAAAACCAGACGAGCATCCTATTGCTATGGCTTATTTCTAGCCAACTATGAAAGCACACTGCTATGCCAGATGAGATGACGCTGAGTTATGAAAAAAGAAACTAAAAATAAAGTAATGGCAAGACTGTGCCTAATGAAATCCACCCCTAATAAATTGTCCCACTTCGGTCGTTTCGATGGTGATATGTCGTCACGTAAGCGCTAAACACAACGGTCCGCAAGTCTCCCTGCAAATTCCTCACAATATGGTAGTAGATGCACTACAGCAAGGCCAGCCACCGCAGCTAACCAGAAATAATATATAAACGCTATTGTAGGCCTAAGTAAGCCGTTGATTTCTCCATGGCTATTTTCTAGCCAAGTCTGAAAGCACACGCTATGCCAAGAGATACGCTGAGTTTGAAAATAAAGTTAAAAAATAAAAAGTAAATGCAGACTTGCCTAATTGAAATCCAACCCCTAATAAATTGTCCCACTCGGTTTTGCGATGGATATGTCGTGACTAAGCGCTAAACACAACGGTCGCGCAGTCTCTCACTGCAAATTCCTCACAATATGGAGTAGATGCACTACACAAGCCAGCCACCAGCAAACACCCAAAATAAATATATACACGCTATTGTAGCCAATGAAGCCTTTGGATTCTCCTGGCTATTTTCAGCCCATACGAAACAACACTGCTATGCCAGACTGAGATGACGCTGTTATGAAAAAATAACGTAAAAAAAAGTAAATGCAGACTGTGCTAATTGAAATCCAACCCCTAAAATTGTCCCACTCGGTCTTTGATGGATATGTGGTCACGAAGCGCTAAACACAACGGTCGCAAGTCTCCCTGCAAATTCCTCACAATAGGTAAGTAGATGCACTACAGCAAGGCCACCACCAGCCTCAACCAGAAATAAATATATAACGCTATTGGTAGCCTAAGTAAGCCGTTTGATTCTCCTATGGCTATTTTCTAGCCAAGTAATAAGCACACTGCTATGCGCATATAGATGACGCTGAGTTATGAAAAATAAAACGTAAAATAAAAAGTAAATGGCAGACTGTGCTAATTGAAATCCACCCCTAATAAATTGTCCCACTTCGGCTTTGCATGGATTGTGCGTCATACAGCGCTAAACACAACGGTCGCAAGTCTCACTGCAAATTCCTCACAATATGGTAGTAGATCACTACAGCAAGGCCAGCCACCCACAGATCACCAGAAATAAAATATTAACGCATTGTAGGCCTAATAAGCCGTTTGGGATTCTCCTATGGCTATTTTCTAGCCAAGTATGAAAGCACACTGCTATGCCAGATAGATGAACGCTGAGTTATGAAAAATAAACGTAAATAAAAAGTAAATGGCAGACTGTGCCTAATTGAAATCCAACCCCTATTCTGGGTGGAGTGCAGAGTCTCCTGGCTTGTGATTGGCTCTGTTTCTGGCCGCCAAAAAGCAAAACGGCGGGAGATGCCATTTTCTCGAGCGGGCGAAGTAATTCGACGCGCAACGAGCAGTTTCGATTACGCTAATGTCCGAACGAGCAATCAAACTCTGACGAGTATGTTTCGCTCACCCTAACAAGATGTAACATTCCTATTATGATGTTTGTATTACACTGTTTAATGAGATATATACATTTCAGTTTTTCTATACCTATGTCACAAATGATGTTCACATGGTTCTAATCACCTCCCACTATATAGTGCAGCATGATTCTTGATAATGCCTTTATGAAAAGGCCGTTTTTCTTCATCTTGGAGTGCTGCTTCATCTTTACCACTAGTTACAGCGGGTTTCTGTCAAACCCCTCGAAGACCTGCACCCACCAAAACTTAATCACGTTGCTTTCTGCTCTACACTGCTTTGTTTTTAAGTATTTCTTAGTGTATGTACCATGCTATAGGATGGTTTCATTTATCTCGTTGAGCCCGTTTGGGGAGAGCGTATTTAATTTGAACATCCATACTTCTCTTCTACTGAAGTTTGGAAGCGATTAGATATTGTGTTTGAGATCGTGATCAATGTCATATTAGTAATGGGAATATTTATTTGGGTGAAAAGGCAGTAGTGCTTAGAAACACCTTGTAGAGAAATTATTTTTACATTCCTCCGGTTGTTTGTATGGCGGCGCGCGTAAAGATTGTACTGTTCTGCCAACATATTGAAGATGAGCATATTTTGCATTCTTATTATATATATATTATTTACTTTGGCAGCGACATTTCGGTTTTTATAATGAATTTTTCTTCTTCAGTGCTGGTGTAATGAAGGCAGGACCCGTTTTATAGATGTGCAACATAACACTCTGGGTTTACCCACATTTTTTCACTTCCCTGGTCTTTCCAGTCGCTGTTTCTCTTGTTGTCTCACAATGCTGGGGGCTTTAATATACAATAAGTACAATAAGTCCAGAAACATTATTGGACCCGTACGGTGAACGCCGTAAAAACAAAACCCAAAAAAGTCGCCAAAATGTAATTTCCTAAACACCCTTCAACAAAAGTTCCAAAAGTGATAAAAAAAGTATGAGCAACCAAATGGTACACTGAAAGGCACAACTCAACACTAAAAAAAATAAGCCCGGTCAACCAAAATATTAAAGTTATATAAAGCATTTTATTTTCTTTTGTATATCTAAAGTAAGGTAATAATATTTTGTATCATTTAGAACACGAAGAGCTTCCTGGTGGTACCATATAAGAGTGAGGATCACAATACTGCCTCTATCGCCCGCGTATGACCAGTTCTTCTGTAGTTGTTTTAGGGCTATCATTTCTTTTTTGTGGTGAGGTTTTTCCTCCTTTTTTTTTTATATTATGGCCGGGTAGAATTTTGTTTATTCTTTATGATGCTTATATTTTGGGGTGTCAATTTTTGTGTGTGGGTTCTTCTCTCTTTTTTAAAAAAAATGCTAATCCAATTTTCTAACATATTGATTAAGTCCAAAAATAATTCAAAGTCATTGGGTTTTGAATTCGGACAGAACGATAGACTTTGTCTGGAGGGACTTTTTTCTCTGCGGGTTTACTACATAATCTGTTAGTGTTAAAATTTTTTACAGTAGATTTATTGTCATTGCTATTTCTCTTATAGGTCGTTTTTTTTCTTTTTTGCCTCCCCGTTTGCCTCGCTTGATTTTTTTTTTTTTCGAGATTTTTCTTTTTGTGTTGAAAAAAGAGTGATCGGTTTTGGTGGTAATATGCTGTCCCGTAAAAATGATAATGTCTTTTTCCTGTTCTAGATGAGTGTTGAAGATTTGTATGATGTGATTGGGGGGGAACATTATGCGTATATTCTTAGGTGGGCCATAGTTTCTTTTATCTTTTGGGGGGTTTGAGGGGTCCCTGCTTAGAGATGTATTTCAAACCTCTGTTTCTCAAAATCTGTATAGTTAGTTGAGAACCATCCAGTTTTTCTTTTCGTGTTTCGTGTGATTCTGGATTGTGATTAATATGTAGACCTATGGTTGTCTTACTTTTAGGGGAGTCTGGTTGAGTATTGCTGGTATGTCTTTGGTCTGCATATTACTCACTGTCTTTTTTGTAAAGTTGTATAACCCTATGAGCCTGCTCTTTCAATTGACCGGCGGGTGTTAGAATTGAAAATGTAGTTTACATTGATTGTAATTACCAGTATAGCGTTGGTTTTTTGTGATTCTACAATTGTCGTGTTTTTTAAATCCATTTTTGCTATTATTTGGTTCTATTTTTGAAGCTTGGTTTCTTTGGTCTATCATTCCCAAATCTTTTTTATTTTTATTTTTGAACCAATCGCACCTCATGTCATTCAGATCTTGTCAATCACGTCTTGGAGCAGAAGGCACCCTGGAGAGGACAAAATGAGACGTCTCGAAAAGCAGTCAGTCATGGTATTGCCAGAATGGCGCAGATCTAAGAAGTCCATAGCTACATAGCCGGGCGCTAGGTTCAGGAACGGCAACAAAGACCAGCGGTTGAGACGGCTGAGGAATGTGTGCGGTGTGTTAGGCACGAACGTATGTCGGGTGTGTGTTCTGTTAGGGTTTTGTTTTGCTTGTTTTTAGGCAAAAGCCGGCAAAGGGGGCCTGGGACCAAGCAGGCCAACCAAGAATGGGAATTTAAAGGCCACAAGCGCGCACCCATGGGCCCCGCCACCAAGACAAGTCCCCAGGGCCAGGATCCACTGCGTAGGCAGACAGGTCGAAGACCCAGGGCCAGAGCAGGCCGGAGGCACGGCGCGCAAGCCCTCCCTTGGAAAGAATACTTCTCGAGCAGGGGCCTCCCCCATACTCAGAGCACGGGACAAGGCGCAGTCTTGATGTTTCCAGCAGACAAAAATGGATGTAAAGGGAAACAAAGGAAAGAAGAGGGACCACCGGGCTACCCGTGGATCAATCCTGAGCCTTGTAGATACTGAAGATTTTGTGGTCCGTTAAGGCAGACTGGAAATCGGGCTCCCGCCACAGATGCGCCACTTCCAAAGCTTGATAGCCAGAAGCTCCCTACACCGATAAAGTATTGTTCCCGAGGAGAGAGTTTGGAGAAAAGCCACAGTGAGAGTTCGGCCCCTAGGCCCCTTCTGGGTAAGGGTGCCCCAGCGCCCCGAAGATCAACTTTCCACAGGAACGCCTTTCCAGTAACAGGTCGGGTACAAAGCGAGCAGAAAAAGCAGACTTAAAATTTCGTGAAGGCCTCTCTGCCGCTGGAGGCCAAACACGGGATAGCAGCCTCTTCGAATCGCCACCATCACGCGACAGAAGATGAGAATGTGGCAATAAAAGTCTATAATATTGGCAAAGCCCTAGAAATCTTTGTAGCTCAAGTCCCACTGGGTGTGGCCATTGAAGAACTGCAGATACTTGGCAGGATCCATCTGCAAGCCTTTATCAGATTAATGTAGCCAAGGAACAAAAGGCTCTTCTGAGTAAAACTGTGTACTTCTCCATTGTGGCATAGAGATGGTTTCATCCTGAGGCATCCTGAGTACTTGCTGTACGTGACTGGTGCAGACTTGAGATCACATATACACAAGAATGGTCATCAAGGTAACCACAACACAACCGAAGAATATCATCACAAATTTTGGAAGACGAAGTCTTCCATTACAAAGTCCGAATGGAATAACAAGTATTCAAAATGCCCATCAACGAGTTTAAAGGCGATCTTCCACTCGTCACCCTTCCTGATACGGATGAGGTTGTAGCCCCACAAGATGGTAGGAGGATTGCGAATGGAGCTCTTTGCAGATTCTCCTTACATATTCAGACATACGGCAGTCTCTGTACCGAGAGCACTTCCCCTGCCCGTGGAGGGAGAATACCAGGCAGCAAGATCAATGGACAGTCGTAGAGATGATGTGGAGGAAGGGTCTCAGCCTGTTTCTTGGAGAACACGTCTGTGAAGTCCAGATATGAGCGTGGAAGCCCTCCAAAGCTTAAGACCACGGTAAGAACTCTGACAGGAAGTGGATGAAAGGACACACCCGGACCCGGAAAATCTCCCCAGAAGCACCAGTCCAGCACAGGGCTGACGTTGAACCAGGGAGCTAACAGGAGAGCGGGGTAACAACCAAAGAAAGTCTCTCTTATGTAGAGCGCCAACTTGCAAGAGCAGGTTCAGTCTGGAACCAGATGGGTACGGAAATAATCTGGCCACTGACCGCGGCAATGGACATGGCTTCTCGAGACTAACACCGGTAAGTGGTGCTGGGAGACCAGTGCTGCGTCCACAAAGTTTGCTGTAGAGCCTGAGTCCAGGAATCGTCAAGCGGGGAGAAGCTTTGCTCACTGTCTCCCAAAACCATCATACTTGCCGGACAAAAGATACCATAGCCTGGGTTCAGCAGCAAGGAGGATAAGCCGGGGCAAGCAGATTCGCAGAAGCAGCCTAATGAGACTGTTGCCATGGCTGGGTGGCTAGGCAGCTGTGGCAGCCTGCGGTGACTTTCTGTAGCTGATTCCGCTGCGCGCAACCGCAGGGATTGATGAATCACAATTGCAAACATCAGGATGACTGGGAGGCGGAACCTTGGCAGGATCCATGGGCGGATCTTACTGTCAGGATCAGTGTATCCCCTGGACACCACGGGATGGAACTAGCCGACACGGGGACCGCGAGCTCGCCGCAACAGCGGGTTGGACTTGCGCGGCAGATACCACCAGTCTTCCACAGTGCGACTACCCGCAGTGGCTGCCAGGTTGAGTTTACCGTAGCGGAAGACAGTCAAGTCAAGGCCAGGGTCCAGGGCAGGTGGCAGGTGGCATCTGCAAGGTCAAGTCCAAATCCGGGTCAGCAATGGGAGGTCCAGGCAGCACCAGGACACAGCAACACAGAGGACTTGGTTACAAACAGGACGCAGGAAACACAGGACGCAGAGAATACACAGAACGCAGAATAATCACCAGGAAGCTTTCTCTCAGGCTGTGAGGCACAAAGATCCGGGAGGCTTAGGGAATTAGGGATATATGGCCCTAAAATCTAAGAGCTGTCGCGCACTTCCCTAGCAGTCAGGGACACCCGCACAGTGGAGGGAGGCAAGCCAGGAGTGAGGTGCGTGGGACGTCTTTTCCGTATTTTGAGATCGACTGCTTAGGGATAAAACGTTTTATGAAATTTTGCAAATTTTACATCAACCCATTTATATATCAACCCATTTTCAAATCTGCGCCCTCAAACTATCAGAACAGGTTTTAGGAAGAGTGTTAACCCCTTGTAACAATGGTTACTTTGACGGTTAACGTCATTTATCCCTAAAATTTACACATTTCCAAAGATAAAAGAGAAAACACACTTACAACTTGTTCTTCAATTCTCCCGAGTACAGAGACCCCCCATAGTGTCTGTTACTTGTTTAATGGGCGCACAGTGAGGCCCAAAAAGGAAGGAGTGCCCGTCAGCTGCCAGGATTTTAGTTTTTTGTCATGCCCCCCTTTTTTAGGCTATACAATTTTAGCTTTTCGTTTATTTGGGCTATGTTAGGCATTTTGTGATATGAGATGCTTTTTTTTTCCAGTGTTACCATTTGGGTTGGGTATCCCCTTGTTGAAAATTAGGAACTTTTTTTGAGGCAGGAGTAAGAAAATCATAAATTCTGTACTGGATTTTTTAATTGTTTTTTTTTTTTTGGGGTTCACTGTATAGCCTAGTAATCATGTTATCTTATTCTATGGGTCATACGATTAGGGATACCTTACATATTTTTTTCTTACATTTACTAAATTTGTCAATAAAACCCAAATGTGGGAAAAATCTTTCCTTTTATGCATTGCCGTCTTCTAATGCCAAACATTGTTAATTTTTTTGCTACGGAGCTGTTTGATGGCTTGTTTTTTGCAGGACATGTTGTCTTTGCAACAGTATCATCCTGGGGACATATGTTTTATTGATCACTTTTTATAGCATTTTTTGTGGGATTGAATAGGTAAAAATCAACAACAAGTTTTGTAACGGCGTTCATCGTGTGGGTTCAATATTTATTCTACGGATTGGTTTAAGGATGTGTGTAACTAACATATTATGTTGGGTGTTAGATTTTGACTTTTGTTGCTTTATTATGTCTCTTTATGGGCTTTTGGGCATTTTTAATTGATTTATTACTTATATTCTAAAAAATTTTTTTTTTACTTTTTCATGAGATGAGCGAGCACTAAAATGCTCGATGTGCTCTATTCGAGACGAACTTTTCCAGATGCTCGAGTGCCTCGTCTCGAATAACGAGCCCCATTGAAGTCAATGGGAGACTCGAGCATTTTTCAAGGAACCATGGTTCTGAATAAAATTGGTTAATTAATGAAAAAGAATGCTTCTGATAAGTTAGCAGTGTATGCAAAAACATCTGCAATCTATTCTTCACTGTGTCCGCGCGTATATTACTCCCGACAGTTAACATGTGAAGAACCAGTGAAGAATAGAAAAACAGTGACCACAGGATCATTTAAGTGAAACACGTGAAGAATAGATGCAGATGTTTCTGCACATCTGCTTACTTCGGGAGACCGTTCCGAGGATCCGCTGCTCTTCTTCCACTGAAGTCTCCCCGATGTCTCCGTGCCCTCGACGTTCTCCGTGCCCCTCGATGTCTCCGTGCCCCTCGATGTCTCCGTGCCCCTCGATGTCTCCCGTGCCCCTCGATGTCTCCGTGCCCCTCGATATCTTCCCGTTCCCCCTCGTTCGCCGCCCCCCATCCCGTGCCCCTCGATTGTCCTCCCCGTTGCCCTCGATGCTCCCCGGCCCCTCGATGTCTTCCCGCCGTCCCTCGATGTCTCCGTGCCCCTCGATGCTCCGTGCCCCCGATCTCCGTGCCCCTCGATGTCTCCGGCCCCTCGGTCTTCTGGCCCCTCGATGTCTCCCCGTCCCCCGATCTCCGTGCCCCTCGATGGTCTCCGTGCCCCTCGATGCTCCGTCCCCTCGATGTCTCCGTGCCCTCGTGTCTCCGCCCCTCGATTCGCCCCTTCCCCTCGATGTCTCCGTGCCCCTCGATGTCTCCGTGTCCCTCGATGTCTCCGCGCCCCTCGATCTCTCCGTGCCCCTCGATGTCTTCAGTCTCCGTGCCCTCTCTTTCTCCCCGGCCCCTCGATGTCCCCGTGCCCCTCGATTTGTCCTCCGGCCCTCGTGTCTCCCCCTCGATGTCTCCGTGCCCCTCGATGTCTCCGTTCCCCTCTATTTCTCCGTCCCCTCGATGTCTCCGTGCCCCTCGATTGTGCCTCCGTGCCCCTCGATGTCTCCCCTGCCCCCCTTCTCCCTCCCCGTGCCCCTCGCCGTGTCTCCCTGCCCCTCGTGTCTCCGTGCCTCGATGTCTCCGTGCCCCTCGAGTGTCTCCGTGCCCCTCGATTGTCTCCGTGCCCCCGATGTCTCCGTGCCCCTCGATGTCTCCTTGCCCTCGAGCTCCGTGCCCCTCGTTCCCGTGCCCCTCGATGTCTCCGTGCCCCTCGAGTCTCCGTGTCCTCGTTCCCGGCCCTCAGTCTCCGTCCCTCGATGCTCGTCGATGTCGCCCGGTCCCCTCGATTCTCCGTCCTGCGCCCGCGCCCATTTCTTCTCCTGTGCGCGCTCACCGGTTTCTTCACACATCTAATTGTTCTTCCATACTATTTGTTCGCACCGTTCCGCGCTATCTTCCGACAAGTAAGCAGATGTCCGAACATCTTTAATCTATTCTTCACTGGTTCTTCACTGTGTGTTTTCACTTAAGATCCTGTGTTCACTGTGTTCACTGTTTTTATTCTATTCTTCAGTTGTTCCTTTCACTGTGTTTTTTTAATTAAATGCTCGATCTCGAGCAGGGAAAACTCGGCCAGCAACGAGCCGTCTCGAGTACCTTAATACTCGACGAGCATCAAGCTCGGACGTATACTCGCCTCATCTCTACTTTTTCACTATTCCACCATGGGACAATAAACAAGCAGTGTCAGCCAGATGTCACAGAGCTTTCATCAAGCGTGCCTTACAGGCAGCTCGGGGGTCCTGATGGACCCCTAGGCTGTCATTGCAAACATCGGTGCCCCCGAAAATGGCGCTGGGGGGGGGGGCTAGAAGGTTAGTCAGTGAATACAATACTGATCTGACACAGGAAAAGTGAGGATCTCCTATGGTTGAGAATAGACGTAAAATCTGGTTGTAGAATTTTCCGCAGCTGTGTTCAGCTCTGGGCAGCACATCCCCCTCACTGAGCCCATAAAAACATCAGTTACTTACATATAATGTCCACCTGGTACACCAATGTCCCACACTGTGCTTCTAAAAGTCTACATAACAAAACAACTCTGTGCCCCCAGCATATATCAAAATAACTTGTTACCCCAAATATACTACCCTCCTGAATAATAATACTGTGCCCCTAAAAATCATGTGTGCTATTAATTACATAATTTTAGTTTCTCTGTATTATATTAATATATTACATAATAATATTACATAATATTTAGTTTTCTACAGGCCCCCCCCCCTTTAGTATTAATTTACCTATTTCATGTCCCTTCAATTATTTTTATAACAGCCCCTCTAAAGAATGTGTTATATAACAATCTACTTATTCTTTTATACACCTGCTGTCTAAAGGACATCTACCACCAGGATAAAGAATTGTAAACCAAGCACACTGACCTACTGGGTGAGTGCCCCCTCTGTGGCAGGTTTTCTGCTTTTCTTTTAGCTCCTTAGACCTTATTTTACAATAAAAAGGTTTCACAGATATGCAAATGAACCTCAGGGGCTCCAGACTCTAAGCCTTGAAGGCTCATCTGCAATTTTTTTAAAACCTCTTTTTACGAAGCACAAGAAGAGAAGCTTGCGCCAGAGGGCCAACACAGTCGTTAGTGTGCTGGGTTTACAATCTTCATCCTGGCGGTGAGATTTCCTTTAATCAATGATTTATGCAAATGTACTAAATGTATTAACATTTTATAACTTGTCCCAATTATACATAAATCATTTCAATATTACTGTTACAATTTTAATTATTTTTTTATATAATATAAGGCTGCATTGCTGCTGCGATCTGCAAGAACCGCACATTCATCTTAGAATGGCCGATGACAGCAGCTGCCTAATTCTTCTACTCTTTACTATCTCATAAGAAACTAACACAGTTTTCAGGTTAAAAGGTCAACAGAATTTGGATTCCCAGCCAGTCTCCATGTCTGGACGTTCCAAGCCTTAGGCTGCATTGCGCGCTGCGATCTGACCAGAGAGCAGGCACATTCAGCTTAGAATGGCCGTTACACAGCTGTTTCAATTTGAACCTTCTTTACCATCTTTGACAGAGAAACTAACACAATTTTCAGGTTCAAAAGGTCAACGGAACTTGGGATTCCCAATATGCCCAGTGCGGTACTGGCCAAGCCTAAGCTGCATGCTGCTGCTCAATCTGACAGAGCTGGCACCATCAGCTTTGAGTGGCGTTGACATAAGATGTTCAATTAAACCTTCTTTTACCATCTTTGACAGGAAACTACACAATTCACGGTTCAAAAGGGTCTACGGAACGTACTTGGGATTCCCAGCGTCTCCCCATCTGGTACTGCCAAGCCTTAAGCTGCTTGCGCTGCGATCTGACGAGAGGCAGCACATTCAGCTTAGATGTCCGATGACGTACCTGCCTAATTTCTACCTTCCTTACCAGTTTTTGACAGAGAAACAACACATTTTCCGGTTCAAAAGAGCATGGAACTTGGGATCTCAGCCAGCCTCCCTTGCTGTCAGTGCTAAGTCCTTGGCTGCATTTGCTGCTGCGATCTGACGAAGCAGCACTTCTGCTATAATGGCCGTTACGCAGCTTTTCAATTTTGACCTTCTTTACCATCTTGACAGAAAACTACACAATTTTTCAGGTTCTAAAAGAAGTTACTCAGCACCTGACAGATATCAGACATCCACGTCCACTCCTCATTGTAGACTTGAGGAAGCTGACTGACCTGACTACCAGTTCTGGTGGAAGTTGACATCTGGCAGTCTACAATCGCTCTGCGCTGCTGGTAAACTCTGGATAACATGGTTAATGTTGAATTCCACCTCGTGGCCACGTCGCACAACAGTCGGTGAGTGGGCAGTTGGAGGCGGCGCTGCGCTGCCCTGAGAGTGGAAGCATCTGTGCTGGACTTCCTGAAATGCGCACAGATGCGGCGCACCTTCGTGAGCAAATCAGACAGATTGGGGTATGTCTTGAGGAAACGCTGAACTATCAGATTTAACACATGGGCCAGGCAGTCTGCCGAGTTGCAGAGCCGCCACCAAGTTACGGCCGTTGTCACACACAACCATGCCTGGCTTCAGGTTCAGCGGTGCCAGCCACAGATCAGTCTGCGCCGTGATGCCTTGTAATAGTTCTTGGGCGGTGTGCCTTTTATTGCCTAGGCTCAGAAGTTTGAGCACCACCTGCTGTCGCTTAGCGACGGCACTTCTACTGTGCCTAGAGCTAGCGACTGATGGCGCCAAGCCCACGGGTGGTAGTTTGGAGGAGGAGGTGGAGGAGGGGTGGGAGGAGGAGGAGGCATAGTAGGCCTGAAAGACCTGGACCGAGGTAGGCCCCGCAATCCTCGGCGTCGGCAGTATATGACCATCCGCAGGACAGACCTCGTCCCGCCCCACCAAGTTAACCCAAATGTGCCGTCAGTGATATATAGTGGCCCGGCCCGGCAGCACTCGTCCACGTGTCCGTGGTCAGTGGACCTTGTCAGAAAACGCGTTGGTCAGGGCACGATGATGTTGTCTGACACGTGCTGGTGCAGGGCGGGACGGCACATCGGAAAGTATGGGGCTGGGACCGAATACCGAGGGCAGCCGCCGCCATGAGGTTTCGAAAGGCCTCGGTCCTCTCACTACCTATAGGCACATCTCCAGGCTAAGCAACTTGGAGATGTGACATTAAGGGCTTGGGCGTGCGGGTGGGTTGCACTATATTTTCTTTTCCGCTCCAGCGTCTGGGGTATGGAGAGCTGAACGCTGGTGGATGCTGTGGAGGATCGTGGAGGCGACGATGGGGTTTTTGTGCCAGGGTCCTGGGCAGGGGGCTGACTATCAGCTGACACAGGGGAAGGAGCAGTGGTGTGCACGGCCGGAGGTGAACGGGCTTGGTGCCACTGAGTGGGGTGTTTAGCATTCATATGCCTGCGCATACTGGTGGTAGTTAAGCTAGTAGTGGTGGAACCCCTGCTGATCCTGGTTTGGCAAAGGTTGCACACCACAGTCCGTCGGTCATCCGGTGTTTCCTTAAAGAACCTCCAGACTTCTGAAAATCTAGCCCTCGCCGCGGGAGCCCTCGCCACGGGAGCTTCACTACGTGACACATTTGGCGCTGATGCACCTGCTCTGGCCCTGCCTCTCCGTCTGGCCCCACCACTGCCTCTTCCAACCTGTTCTGGTCGAGGACTCTCCTCCGTCTCAGAAGCACTGTGTTCACCCGGCCTCTCAACCCAGCTTGGGTCTGTCACCTCATCATCCTCCGATCCCTCAGTCTGCTCCCCCCTCGGACTTCCTGCCCTGACAACAACTTCCCCACTGTCTGACAACCGTGTCTCCTCATCGTCGGACACCTCTTTACACACTTCTTCCACTACGTCAAGAAGGTCATCATCACCCACAGACTGCGACTGGTGGAAAACCTGGGCATCGGAAAATTGCTCATCAGAACCGACAATTGGGTTTGTACTGGGGGGGGTCCCAGAAAACAGTTCTCAAGTATGCTGGTTCAAATGCCAAATTTTCCTGGGAGGGGGCAGACTGGGGGGAGGAGGCTGAGGTGGAGGACGGAGAGTGCTGAGTTCGGTGACATGGTGTGGACTGCGTGGAAACTGAACTGGTGGACGAAATTTCTCAAAAGCATTGTCGGCAATCCACGACATCACCTGTTCGCACTGTTCTGGCCTCAACAGTGCTCTACCACGAGTCCCAGTAACTTCAGACATGAACCTAGGGAGTGTAGCTCTGCGGCGTTCCCCTGCTCCCTCATCAGCAGGTGGTGTCTCACCCCGCCCAGGACCACGGCCTCTGACCCCTGCAGTAGTTGGACGCCCACGTCCCCGCCCTCGTCCTCTACCCCTAGCCCTTGGGTTAAACATTTTGAAAATGAAAGTTATAACTTTAATTTTTTTTTTACTTTTTTTTTGTGTTTTTTTTTGTGTTTTTTAGTTTTTAAAACCAGACGATGCTATCCTATTGCTATGGCTATTTTCTAGCCAACTATGAAAGCACACTGCTATGCCAGATGAGATGACGCTGAGTTATGAAAAAATAAACGTAAAATAAAAAGTAAATGGCAGACTGTGCCTAATTGAAATCCAACCCCTAATAAATTGTCCCACTTCGGTCTTTGCGATGGATATGTGCGTCACGAAGCGCTAAACACAACGGTCGCAAGTCTCCCTGCAAATTCCTCACAATATGGTAGTAGATGCACTACAGCAAGGCCAGCCACCAGCAGCTCAACCAGAAATAAAATATATAACGCTATTGTAGGCCTAAGTAAGCCGTTTGGATTCTCCTATGGCTATTTTCTAGCCAAGTATGAAAGCACACTGCTATGCCAGATGAGATGACGCTGAGTTATGAAAAAATAAACGTAAAATAAAAAGTAAATGGCAGACTGTGCCTAATTGAAATCCAACCCCTAATAAATTGTCCCACTTCGGTCTTTGCGATGGATATGTGCGTCACTAAGCGCTAAACACAACGGTCGCAAGTCTCCCTGCAAATTCCTCACAATATGGTAGTAGATGCACTACAGCAAGGCCAGCCACCGCAGAGTCAACCAGAAATAAAATATATAACGCTATTTAGGCCTAAGTAACCGTTTGGATTCTCCTATGGCTATTTTCTAGCCAAGTATGAAAGCACACTGCTATGCCAGATGAGATGACGCTGATTTATGAAAAAATAACGTAAAAATAAAAAGTAAATGGCAGACTGTGCCTAATTGAAATCCAACCCCTAATAATTGTCCCCTTCGGTCTTTGCGATGGATTGTGCGTCACGAAGCGCTAAACACAACGGTCGCAATCTCCCTGCAAATTCCTCACAATATGGTAGTAGATGCACTACAGCAAGGCCAGCCACCAGCAGCTCAACCAAAATAAATATATAACGCTATTGTAGCCTAAGTAAGCCGTTGGGATTCTCCTATGGCTATTTTCTAGCCAAGTATGAAGCACACTGCTATGCCAGATGAGATGACGCTGAGTTATGAAAAATAAAACGTAAAATAAAAAGTAAATGGCAGACTGTGCCTAATTGAAATCCACCCCTAATAAATTGTCCCACTTCGGTCTTTCGATGGATATGTGCGTCACGAAGCGCTAAACCCAACGGTCGCAAGTCTCACTGCAAATTCCTCACAATATGGTAGTAGATGCACTACAGCAAGCCCACCCACAGACTCAACCAGAAATAAATATATAACGCTATGTAGGCCTAAGTAAGCCGTTTGGATTCTCCTATGGCTATTTTCTAGCCAAGTATGAAAGCACACTGCTATGCCAGATGAGATGACGCTGAGTTATGAAAAAATAAACGTAAAATAAAAAGTAAATGGCAGACTGTGCCTAATTGAAATCCAACCCCTATTTCTGGGTGGAGTGCAGAGTCTCCTGGCTTGTGATTGGCTCTGTTTCTGGCCGCCAAAAAGCAAAACGGCGGGAGATGCCATTTTCTCGAGCGGGCGAAGTATTCGTCCGAGCAACGAGCAGTTTCGAGTACGCTAATGCTCGAACGAGCATCAAGCTCGGACGAGTATGTTCGCTCACCTCTAATCAAGATGTAACATTCCTATTATGATGTTTGTATTACACTGATTTAATGAGATATATACATTTCAATGTTTTCTTATACCTATGATGTCACAATGATGTTCACATGTTGCTAATCACCTCCCACTATATAAGTCAGCATGATATGCTTGATAATGCCTTTATGGAAAAGGCCCGTTTTTCTTCATCTTGGAGTGCTGCTTCATCGTTACTACTAGTTAAGCGAGGTTTCTGTCAGAACCCCTACGAAGACCTGCACCCACCAAAACTTTAATCACGTTGCTGCTCTACACTGCTTTGTTTTTAAGTATATTTCTTATGTATATGTACAATGCTATAGGATGGTTTCATTTATCTCGTTGAGCCCGTTTGGGGAGAGCGTATTTAATTTGAACATCCAATATACTTCTCTTCTACTGAGAGTTTGGAAGCGATTAGATATTGTGTTTGAGATCTGATCAATGGGCATATTAGTAATGGGAAATAGTTTATTTGGGTGGAAAAGGCCATAGTGCTTAGAAACACCTTGTAGGAGAAATTTATTTTTTACATTCTCCCGGTGTTTGTTAAGGCGGCTGCGTAAAGATTGTACTGTTCTGCCAACATATTGAAGATTGCATATTTTGCATTCTATTATATATATTATATATTTACTTTGGCAGGACATTTCGGTTTTTATAATGAATTTTTCTTCAGTGCTGGTGTAAATGAAGGCAGGACCCGTTTTTATAGATGTGCAACATAAACATCTGGGTTTACCACATTTTTTCACATTCCCTTGGTCTTTTCCAGTCGCTGTTTCTCTTTGTTGTCTCACAATGCTGGGGGCTATAATATACAATAAGTACAATAAGTCAGAAACATTATTGGACCCGTACGGTGAACGCCGTAAAAACAAAACCCAAAAAAGTCGCCAAAAATGTAAATTTTCATAAAACACCTTCACAAAAATGTTCCAAAAAGTGATAAAAAAAGTTATGAGCACCAAAATGGTACCACTGAAAAGGACAACTCAACACGTAAAAAAAAATAAGCCCTGTCAACCAAAAAATATTAAAGTTATATAAAGCATTTTATTTTCTTTTGTATATCTAAAGTAAGGTTATATAATATTTTGTATCATTTAGAACACGAAGAGCTTCCTGGTGGTACGCAGTAAGAGTGAGGATCACAATACTGCCTCCTTATCTGCTCCGCGTATGACCAGGTTCTTCTGTAGTTGTTTTAGTGCTATCATTTCTTTTTTTGTGAGGTTTTTCCTCACTTTTTTTTTATATTATGGCCGGGTAGAATTTTGATTTATTCTTTATGATGCTTATATTTTGGGTGTCAATTTTTTGTGGGTTCTTTCTCTTTTTTTAAAAAAATGCTAATGCCAATTTTCTAACATATTGATTTAAGTCCAAAAATAATTCAAAGTCATTGGGTTTTGAATTCGGACAGAACGATAGACCTTTTTCTGGAGGGACTTTTCTGCGGGTTTTAATACATAATCTGTTAGGTTGAAAATTTTTACAGTAGATTTATTGTCATTGCTAGTTCTCTTTAGGTCGTTTTTTCTTTTTTTGCCTCCCCGTTTGCCTCGCTTGAATTTTTTTTTTTCGAGATTTTTCTTTTTTGGTTGGAAAAAAGAGTGTATCGGTTTTGGTGGTAATATGCTGTCCCGTAAAAAATGATAATGTCTTTTTCCTGGTCTAGATGAGTGTTGAAGATTTGTATGATGTGATTTGGTGTTGATACATTATGCGTATATTCTTGAGGTGGGCCATAGTTTCTTTTATCTTTTGGGGGGTTTGAGGGGTCCCTGCGTTAGAGATGTATTTTCAAACCTCTGTTCTCAAAATCTGTATAGTAGTTGAGAACTCATCCAGTTTTTCTTTTCGTAGTTTCGTTGGTGATTCTGGATTGGTGATTAATGTAGAACTATGGTTGTCTTACTTTTAGGGGAGTCTTGTATGAGTATTGCTGGTATGTCTTTGGTCTGCATATTACTCACTGTCTTTTTTGGTAAAGTTGTATTAACCCTATGAGGCCTGCTTCTTTCAATTGACTGGCGGGTGTTAGAATTGAAAAATGTAGTTACATTTTTATTGTAATTACCAGGTATAGGCGTTGGTTGTTTAGTGATTCTACAATTGTTCGTGTTTTTTTAAAATCATTTTTGCTATTATTTGTTCTATTTTTGAAGTCATTGTTTCTTTGGGTATCATTCCCAAATCTTTTTTTATTTTTATTTTTGAACCAATCGCAACTCTGTCATTCAGATCTTGTCTATCACGTCTGTGGAGCAGAAGGCAACCCTGGTAGAGGGACAAAATGAGACGTCTTCGAAAAGCAGTCAGTCATGGTATTGCCAGATGATGGCGGCAGATCCGTAACAAAGTCCATAGCTACATGAGACCATGGGCTGGTAGGCAGGGTAACGGCAACAGAAGACCAGCAGGTTTTAGTCGTGAGGGCTTGTTGCGAGCACAAGAGGCACAGGAACCCACAAAATCCCAAATGTCCTTGACCAAATCAGGCCACCAATAGAATCGGGAAATTAAGGCCACAGAGCGCTGCACCCCAGTGTGCCCAGCCACACAAGAAGAATGTCCCCAGGTCAGGATCCTCTTTCGAAGACCAGGTCGAAGACCAGGTCTTGCCAGGAGGCAGTTGCCGGAGGTCCACCGGCGCTGCAAGCACGAGTCCCTCTGGAGGAAGAATATGTCTCGGAGCAGGGTCCTCCCCCATAACATCAGAAGCACGGGACAAGGCGTCAGTCTTGATGTTTTTCTCAGCAGGACAAAAATGGATTTGAAAGTCAAAGCGAGAAAAGAAGAGGGACCACCGGGCTTGACGTGGATTCAATCGCTGAGCCGTCTGTAGATACTGAAGATTCTTGTGGTCCGTGAAGATGCAGACTGGAAATCGGGCTCCCTCCAGCAGATGGCGCCACTCTTCCAAAGCAAGCTTGATAGCCAGAAGCTCCCGATCACCGATAGAAGTATTTGTCTCCGCGGAGGAGAAGGTTTTGGAGAAAAAGCCACAAGTGAGAGTTCGGCCCCTAGGCCCCTTCTGGGTAAGGAGTGCCCCAGCGCCCACGGAGGCATCAACTTCCACAAGGAACGCCTTTCCAGTAACAGGTCGGGTAAAAACAGAAGCAGAGGAAAAAGCAGACTTTAATTTCGTGAAGGCCTCTTCTGCCGCTGGAGGCCAAACACGGGGATTAGCAGCCTTCTTCGTAATCGCCACCATCAGCGCGACCAGAGATGAGAAATGTGGAATAAATAGTCTATAATAATTGGCAAAGCCTAGAAATCTTTGTATAGCTCACAGTCCCACTGGGTGTGGCCATTGAAGAACTGCAGATAACTTGGCAGGATCCATCTGCAAGCCTTTATCAGAAATTATGTAGCCAAGGAACAAAAGGCTCTTCTGATAAAACTGGTACTTCTCCAGTTTGGCATAGAGATGGTTCATCCTGAGGCATCCTGAGTACTTGCTGTACGTGGGACTGGTGAGACTTGAGATCAGCATAATACACAAGAATGTCATCAAGGTAAACCACAACACAACCGGAAGATATCATTCACAAATTTTTGGAAGACGAAGTCTTCCATTACAAAGTCCGATGGGAATAACTAGATATTCAAAATGCCCATCACGAGTGTTAAAGGCGATCTTCCACTCGTCACCCTTCCTGATACGGATGAGGTTGTAGGCCCCACAAAGATGGTGAGGAGGATTTGCGAATGGAGCCTCTTTGCAGATTCTCCTTAACATATTCAGACATAGCGGCAGTCTCTGGTACCGAGAGCACGTTCACCTGACCCCGTGGAGGAGAAATACCAGGCAGCAGATCAATTGGACAGTCGTAGAGATGATGTGGAGGAAGGGTCTCAGCCTGTTTCTTGGAGAACACGTCTGTGAAGTCCAGATATGGAGCGGGAAGCCCCTCCAAAGGCTTAAGAGACACGGTAGAAACTCTGACAGGAAGTGGATGAGAGGAACAACCCGGACCCGGAAAATCTCCCCAGAAGACCAGTCCAGCACAGGGGCATGACGTTGTAACCAGGCGAGGCCTAACAGGAGAGCGGGGTAACAAACAAAGAAAGTCTCTCTTTATGTAGAGCGCCAACTTGCAAGAGCAGGGGTTCAGTCTGGAACCAGATGGGTACGGAAATAATCTGGCCACTGACCGCGGCAATGGACAATGGCTTCTCGAGACTAACCACCGGGAAGTGGTGCTGGGAGACCAGGGCTGCGTCCACAAAGTTTGCTGTAGAGCCTGAGTCCAGGAATCGTCAAGCGTGGAGAAGCTTTGCTCACGCTTCTCCCAAGAACCATCATACTTGCCGGACAAAGAGAGACATAGCCTGGGTTCAGCAGCAGGAGGATAAGCCGGGGCAGCAGGATTCGCAGGAGCAGCCTCATGAGACTGTTGCTCATGCTGGGTGGCTAGCAGCTGTTGCAGCCTGGCGGTGACTTTCTGTAGCTGATTCCGCTGCGCGGCAATCCGCAGGGATTGATGAATCACAATGGTGGCAAAATCAGGATGACTGGGAGGCGGAACCTTGGCAGGATCCATGGGCGGATCTTACTGTCAGGATCAGTGGATCCTCTGGACCACCACGGGAGATGGAACTAGCCGACACCTGGGACCGGAGCTCGCCGCAAAGCGGGTTGGACTTGCTGCGGCAGGATACCACCAGGTCGTTCCACAGGTGCGACTAGCCCGCAGTGGCTGCCAAGGTTGAGTTACCTTAGCGGAAGACAGTCAAGTCAAGGCTCAGGGTCAGGGCAGGTGGCAGGTGGCATCTGCAAGGTCAAGTCCAAATCCGGGGTCAGCAATGGGAGGTCCAGGCAGGCACACAGGACACAGCAACACAGAGGAACTTGGGTAACAAACAGGAACGCAGGAATACACAGGAACGCAGGAATACACAGGAACGCAGGAATAATCACCAGGAAGCTTTCTCTCAGGCTGTGAGGCACAAAGATCCGGGAGGGCTTAGGGAATTAGGGATATATGGCCCTTTAAATCTGGAGAAGCTGTCGCGCACGTGCCCTAGCAGTCAGGGACACGCACGCACAGTGGAGGGAAGCAAGCCAGGAGGTGAGGTGCGCTGGAGACGTGCTTTTCCGTATTTTGAGAATCGACTGCTTTAGGGATAAATACTGTTTTGAATGAAATTTTGCAAATTTTACATCAACCCATTTATATAATCAACCCATTTTCAAATCTGCGCCCCTCAAACTATCAGAAACAGGTTTTAGGAAGAGTGTTAACCCCTTGTAATCAATGGTTACATTTTGACGGTTATACGTTCATTTATCCCTAAAATTTACACATTTCCAAAAGATAAAAAGAGAAAACACATCTTACAATTTGTTCTTCAATTTCTCCCGAGTACAGAGACCCCCCATATGTGTCTGTTACTTGTTTAATGGGCGCACAGTGAGGCCCAAAAAGGAAGGAGTGCCCTGCAGCTGCCAGGATTTTAGTTTTGTCATTGGCCCCTTTTTTAGGCTATACAATTTTAGCTTTTTCGTTATTTGGGCTATGTGATGGCATTTTTTGTGAGATGAGATGCTTTTTCCAGTGTTACCATTTTGGGGTTGGTATCCCCTATTGTTGAAAATTTAGGAACTTTTTTTTGAGGGCAGGAGTAGAAAAGCATAAATTCTGTACTGGATTTTTTAATTGTTTTTTTTTTTGGGGTTCACTGTATAGCCTAGTAATCATGTTATCTTTATTCTATGGGTCAATACGATTACGGGGATACCTTACATGAATATTTTTTCTTACATTTTACTAAATTTGTCAAATAAAACCCAAATGTGGGAAAAATCTTTCCTTTTTGCATTGCCGTCTTCTAAATGCCATAACATTGTTAATTTTTTGGCTACGGAGCTGTTTGATGGCTTGTTTTTTGCAGGACATGTTGTTCTTTGCAACAGTATCATCCTGGAGTACATATGTTTTATTGATCACTTTTTATAGCATTTTTTGTGGGATTGAATAGGTAAAAATCATACAACAAGTTTTTTTAACGGCGTTCATCGTGTGGGTTCAATATTTATTCTACGGATTGTTAAGGATGTGGTGATACTAAATATGTAGGGTTTGTGTTAAGATTTTGACTTTTTTTGCTTTATATGTCTCTTTATGGGGCTTTTGGGCATTTTTATTGATTTATTACTTTATTTTCTATTTAAAATTTTTTTTTTACTTTTTCATAGAGATGAGCGAGCACTAAAATGCTCGAGTGCTCGTTATTCGAGACGAACTTTTCCAGATGCTCGAGTGCTCGTCTCGAATAACGAGCCCCATTGAAGTCAATGGGAGACTCGAGCATTTTTCAAAGGGACCATGGTTCGGGAATAAAATGTGTTAATTAATTGAAAAAGAATGTCTTCTGATAAGTTAGCAGATGTATGCAAACATCTGCAATCTATTCTTCACTGTTCCGCGCGTATATTATCTCCCGACAAGTTAACAGATGTGAAGAACAGTGAAGAATAGAATAAAAACAGTGACCACAGGATCATTTAAGTGAAAAACACAGTGAAGAATAGATTGCAGATGTTCTGCACATCTGCTTACTTGTCGGGAGATACGCTGTCCCGGGATCCGCTGCTCTTCTTCCACTGAAGTCTCCCCGATGTCTCCGTGCCCCTCGATGTCTCCGTGCCCCTCGATGTCTCCGTGCCCCTCGATGTCTCCGTGCCCCTCGATGTCTCCGTGCCCCTCGATGTCTCCGTGCCCCTCGATGTCTCCCCGTGCCCCTCGATGTCTCCGTGCTGCCGCTGCCCCATGTCTCTGTGCTGCTCACCGTGTTCTTCACACATATATATTGTTCTTCACATACTATTTTGTTCGCACCGTTCCGCGCGTATCTTCCGACAAGTAAGCAGATGTGCCGAACATCTGTAATCTATTCTTCACTGTGTTCTTCACTGTGTTTTTCACTTAAATGATCCTGTGTTCACTGTGTTCACTGTTTTTATTCTATTCTTCATTGTTCTTCACTGTGTTTTTTTAATTAAATGCTCGATCTCGAGCAGGGGAAATACTCGTCCGAGCAACGAGCCGTCTCGAGTACCTTAATACTCGAACGAGCATCAAGCTCGGACGAGTATACTCGCTCATCTCTACTTTTTCACTATTTCCACCATGGGACATAAACAAGCAGTGTCAGCCTAGATGTCACAGATCTTTCAAGCAGTGCCTACAGGCAGCTCTGGGGTCCTGATTGGACCCTAGGGCTGTCATTGCAACAATCGGTGCCCCCGAAAATGGCGCTGGGGGGGGGGGGCTAGAAGGTTAGTCAGTGAATACAATACTGATCTGACACAGGAATAAGTAGGATCTCCTATGGGTTGAGAATAGACGTAAAATCTGGTTGTAGAATTTTCCGGCAGATGTGTTCAGCTCTGGGCAGCACATCCCCCTCACTGAGCCCATAAAAACATCAGTTACTTACAATATAATGTCACCTGGATAACACAATGTCCCACACTGTGCTTCTAAAAAGTCTACATAACAAAACAACTCTGTGCCCCCAGCATATATCAAAAATAACTTTGTTACCCCCAAATATACTACACTCCCTGAATAAATTATACTGTGCCCCTAAAAAATCATGTGTGCTATTAATTACATAATATTTAGTTTCTCTGTATTATATTAATATTATTACATAATAATATTACATAATATTTAGTTTCTACAGGGCCCCCTTTAGTGTATTAATTTACCTATTTCATGTCCCTTCTAATTATTTTTATACACTGCCCCTACTAAAGAATGTGTTATATAACAATCTACTTATTCTTTTTATACACACTGCTGCTTAAAGGACATCTACCACCAGGATAAAGAATTGTAAACCAAGCACACTGACATACTGGTGAGTGCCCCCTCTGGCAGGTTCTGCTTTTCTTTTAGCTCCTTAGGACCTTATTTTACAATAAAAAGGTTTCACAGATTATGCAAATGAACCTCAGGGGCTCCAGACTCTAAGCCTTGAAGGCTCATCTGCATAATTTTTAAAACCTCTTTTTACGAAGCTACAAGAAGAGAAGCTTGCGCCAGAGGGGGCACACAACAGTACGTTAGTGTGCTTGGTTTACAATCTTCATCCTGGCGGTAGATTTCCTTTAATCAATGATTTTATGCAAATGTACTAAATGTATTAACATTTTTATAACTTGTCCTAATTATACATAAAATCATGTCCAAATTATATATGTACAATTTATTAATTATATTTTTATATATAATATATAGCTGCATTGCTGCTGCGATCTGACAAGAACCGGCACATTCAGCTTAGAATGGCCGATGACAGCAGCTGCCTAATTTCTACCTTCTTTTACTATCTCATAGAGAAACTAACACAGTTTTCAGGTTCAAAAAGGTCAACAGAATTTGGGATTCCCAGCCAGTCTCCCATGCTGGTACTTTCCAAGCCTTAGGCTGCATTGCTGCTGCGATCTGACGAGAGCAGGCACATTCAGCTTAGAATGGCCGTTGACAAAATGTTAAGTGTTCAAAAGGTCAACGGAACTTGGGATTCCCAGCCAGTCCCATGGGTACTTGCCAAGCCTTAAGCTGCATCTGCTGGCGGATCTAGAGAGCAGGCACATTCAGCTTAGAATGGCCGTTGACAGCAGCTGTCAATTGAACCTTCTTTTACTCATCTTTGACAGAGAAACACAATTTTCAGGTTCAAAAGGTCAACGGAACTTGGGATTCCCAGCCAGTTCCGTGGTACTTGCCAAGCCTTAAGCTGCATTGCTGCTGCGATCTGACGAGAGCAGGCACATTCAGCTTAGAATGGCCGTTGACAGCAGCTGTTCAATTTGAACCTTCTTTTACATCTCATAGAGAAACTAACACAATTTTCAGGTTCAAAAAGGTCAACAGAACTTGGGATTCCCAGCCAGTCTCCATGCTGGTACTTGCAGCTTAAGCTGCATTGCTGCTGCGATCTGACGATGAGCAGGCACATTCAGCTTAGAATGGCCGTTGACACAGCAGCTGTTCAATTTGAACCTTCTTTTACTATCTCTAGAAGAGAAACTAACACAATTTTCAGGTTCAAAAGGTCAACGGAACTGGGATTCCCGCCAAGTCTCCATGCTGGTACTTGCCAAGCCTTAAGCTGCATTGCTGCTGCGATCTGACGAGAGACAGGCACATCAGCTTAGAATGGCCGTTGACAGCAGTTTCATTTGAACCTCTTTTACTATTCAAGAGAAAACTAACACAATTTTCAGGTTCAAAAAGGTCACGGAACTTGGGATTCCCAGCCAGTCTCCCATGCTGGTACTTGCCAAGCCTTAGACTGTGCGATCTGCGACAGCAGAGCAAGGCACATTCAGCTTAGAATGGCCGTTGACAGCGCTGTCAATTTGAACTTTCTTTTACATATCATAGAGAAAAACAACACAATTTCAGTTCAAAAAGGTCAACAGGAACTGGGATTCCAGCCAGTCTCCCATGCTGGTACTTGCAAGCCTTAAGCTGCATTGTGCTGCGATCTGACGAGAGCAGGCACATTCAGCTTAGAATGGCCGTTGACAGCAGCTGTTCATTGAACCTTCTTTACTATCTCATAGAGAAACTACACAATTTTCAGGTTCAAAAAGGTCAACGGAACTTGGGATTCCCAGCCAGTCTCCCCATGCTGGTACTTGCCAAGCCTTAAGACGCATGCTGCTGGATCGACAGAGCAGCACATTCAGCTTAGAATGGCCGTTGACAGCAGCTGTTCAATTTGAACCTTCTTTTACTATCTCATAAGAAGAAACTAACACCATTTTCAGGTTCAAAAAGGTAACGGAACTTGGGATTCCCAGCCAGTCTCCCATGCTGGTACTTGCCAAGCCTTAAGCTGCATTGCTGCTGCGATCTGACGAGAGCAGGCACATTAGCTCTTAGAATGGCGCGTTGACAGCAGCTGTTCAATTTGAACCTTCTTTTAACCATCTTGAGAGAAACTAACACAATTTTCAGGTTCAAAAAGGTCACAGAACTTGGGATTCCCAGCCAGTCTCCCATGCTGGTACTTGCCAAGCCTTAAGCGCATTGTGCTGCGATCTGACAGAGCAGGCACATTCAGCTTAGAATGGCCGTTGACAGCAGCTGTTCAATTTGAACCTTCTTTTACTCATCTTCATAGAGAAACTAACACAATTTTCAGGTTCAAAAAGGTCAACGGATGGGATTCCCAGCCAGTCTCCGCTGGTATTGCCAAGCCTTAAGCTGCATTGCTGTGCGATCTGACGAGAAGCAGGCACATTCAGCTTAGAATGGCCGTTGACAGCAGCTTCAATTGAACCTTCTTTTACCATCTTTACAGAGAAACTAACACAATTTTCAGGTTCAAAAAGGTCAACGAACTTGGGATTCCCAGCCAGTTCCCATGCTGGTACTTGCCAAGCCTTAAGCTGCATGTGCTGCGCGATCTGACGAGGCAGGACATTCAGCTTAGAATGGGTTGACAGCAGTGTTCATTGAACCTTCTTTACTATCTCATAGAGAAACTAACACAATTTTCAGGTTCAAAAAGGTCAACGGAACTTGGGATTCCAGCCAGTCTCCCATGCTGGTACTTGCCAAGCCTTAAGCCATGCTGCTGCGATCGACAGAGACAGGCACACATTCAGCCTAGAATGGCCGTTGACAGCAGCTGTTCAATTGAACCTTCTTTTACTATCTTAGAGAAACTAACACAATTTTCAGGTTCAAAAAGGTCAACAGAACTTGGATTCCCAGCCCAGTCCTCCATGCTGGTCTTGCCAAGCCTTAAGCTGCATTGTGCTGCGATTTGACGAGAGGAGGCACATTCAGCTTAGAATGGCGTTGACAGCAGCTGTTCAATTTGAACCTTCTTTTACTATCTCATAGAGAAACTAACCAATTTTCAGGTTCAAAGGTACAAGGAACTTGGGATTCCCAGCCAGTCTCCCATGCTGGTACTTGCCAGCTAAGCTGAATGTGCTGCGATCTGACGAGAGCAGGCACATTCAGCTTAGAATGGCCGTGTACAGCAGCTGTTCATTGAACCTCTCTTTAATTCTATAGCGAAACTACACAAATTTTCAGGTTCAAAAAGGTCAACGGAACTTGGGATTCCAGCCAGTCCCACTGCTGGTACTTGCCAAGCCTTAAGCTGCATTGCTGTGCGATCTGACGAGAGCAGGCACATTCAGCTAGAATGGCCGTTGACAGCAGCTGTTCATTTGAACCTTCTTTTTATCTCATAGAGAAAACTACACAATTTTCAGGTTCAAAAAGGTCAACGGAAACTTGGGATTCCCAGCCGTCTCCCATGCTGGGTACTGCCAAGCCTTAAGCTGCATTGCTGCTGCGATCTGACGAGAGCAGGCACATTCAGCTTGATGCGTTGACAGAGTGTTCAATTTGAACCTTCTTTTACCATCTTGACAGAGAAACTAAACAATTTTCAGGTTCAAAAAGGTAACGGAACTGGGATTCTCCAGCCAGTCTCCCATGCTGGTACTTGCCAAGCTTAAGCTGCATTGCTGCTGCGATTGACGAGAGCAGGCACATTCAGTTGAATGGCCGTTGACAGCAGCTGTTCAATTTGAACCTTCTCTTTATATCTCATAGAGAAACTAACAAATTTTCAGGTTCAAAAAGGTCAACGGAACTGGGATCCAGCCAGTCTCCTGCTGCGTACTTGCCAAGCCTTAAGCTGCATTGCTGCTGCGATCTGACGAGAGCAGGCACATTCAGCTTAGAATGGCCGTTGACAGCAGTGTTCATTTGAACCTTCTTTTACTATATAGAGAAACTAACACAATTTCTAGGTTAAAAAGGTCAACGGAACTTGGGATTCCCAGCCAGTCTCCCATGCTGGTACTTGCCAGCCTTAAGCCTGATTGCTGCTGCGATCTGAACGAGAGCAGGCACATTCAGCTTAGAATGCCGCTTGACAGCAGATGTTCATTTTGAACCTTCTTTTACTATCTAGTAGAGAAACTAACACAATTTTCAGGTTCAAAAAGGAACGGAACTTGGGATTCCAGCCAGTCTCCCATGTGGTACTTGCCAAGCCTTAAGCTGAGCTGCGATCTGTCGAGAGCAGGCACATTCAGCTTAGAAAGGCCGTGACAGCAGCTGTCAATTTGAACTCTTTTACCATCTCATAGAGAAACTAACACAATTTTCAGGTTCAAAAAGGTCAACGGAACTTGGGATTCCCAGCCAGTCTCCCATGCTGGTACTTGCCAAGCCTTAAGCTGCATTGTGCTGCGATCTGACGAGAGCGGCACAATCAGCTTAGAATGGCCGTTGACAGCAGCTGTTCAGTTTGACACCTTCTTTTTACTATCTCAAGAGAAACTAACAATTTCAGGTTCAAAAAGGTCAAATCGGAAAACTTGGGATTCGCAGCCAGTCTCCATGCTGGACTTGCCAGCCTTAAGCGCATCTGCTGCTGTGATCCGACAAGAGCACGCAGACAATTCAGCTTAGAAGGCCGTTGACAAGCAGCTGTTCAATTTGAACCTTCTTTTTACTATCTCATAGAGAAACTAACACAATTTTCAGGTTCAAAAGGTCAACGGAACTTGGGATTCCCAGCAGTCTCCCCATGCTGGTACTTGCCAAGCCTAAGCTGCATTGCTGCTGCGATCTGACGAGAGCAGGCACATCAGCTTAGAATGGCCGTTGACAGCAGCTGTTCAATTGAACCTTTTTCTTACCATCTGACGAGAAACTAACAACTTTTCAGGGTTCAAAAAGGTCAACAGAACTTGGGATTCCCGCCAGTCTCCCATGCTGTACTTGCGCAAGCCTTAGCTGCATTTGCTGGATCTGACGAACGAGGCACATTGCAGTCTATAGTAATGGCCGTTGAAGAGGTCAGGTTCAAGTTTGAACCTTTCTTTTTAACTATACTCATAGAAACTAAAACTTTCAGGTTCCAAAACAGGTCACCACGGAACTTGGATTCCCAGCCAGTCTCCCGTACTGCATCGAGTATTGCAACACACTGTTAGAGGTCACACAGTGCTTGCAGAATCTGACGCGGAGTCAGCCAGGAGCACTTGTCAAAGCCTTTAGCTGCTAGTTGGCTGCAGCGTGTGCAGGCACAAGTGTCACGTGTCAATCTTGAACCTTCTTTACCAGTCTAATGGAAAGCCTGTGCCTCTTGGATCGACCAATTTATAACGATTACAGCTTATCTTGACAGAATGAAACTAACCACTTTTCAGGTTCACAGGTCAACACAGAACTGTGGGATTCCCAGCCAGTCTCCCATGCTGGTACTGCCAAGCCTTAGCTCATTGCTTTGCGCGTCTGACGAGCGCAGCTTGGCCACTTAACGCAGACTTGACGCCAACTTGCAGTAGCTGATCACTGAGAGCGTTACTTTACTATACCTATCTTGAGAGAGAATACTTAGACACATTTACTACGACGTTCACAAAAGGTCAACGGAACTTGGATAGTCATAAGCGCCAGTTGCCAGTTAGCTTCCAATTGCCTGGTACTGCAATTTGTATGGCGTAGTCAGCCTTTGATGCCGGCACACTAGATGCAGCACAGCATTTAGCTTAGAATGGCCGTTGACAGCAGCTGTTCAATTTGAACCTTCTTACTATCTCATAGAGAAACTAACACAAATTTTCGTGTTCAAAAGGGTCAAGAATGGATCCTGCTTCAGTCCGCAGGTGCAGACTCTCTCCCTGATGTGGTACTTGCCAGCCTACGTTCGATCACAGTTGCGCATTTTGTGCGTCTTGACAGAGCGACGCACAGGCAACCTGATGTTCAGCTAGAAATCTTTGACAGGCAGCTGTTCAACTTGTAATAACCATAAGTTTGCACTTGTGAAGCTTGCATTAGCTAATCCGACAGGATGACATGCCACTTAAACTGACCCCCCTTCACCCTAACTCTCTTCAGGTTCAAAAAGGTGCAACGCGGCAACCTTGGGATTCCCAGCCAGTTCCCATAGCATCGTGTAGTTGCCAAGCCTTACGAGCTGCACTTCGTGCTGCGATCTGAGCGAACCGAAGCAGGTGCAACTATTCAGCTGATAGACAAATGGTCGCTGTTGACAGCCAGTGTCAGAATCTTAGACCTCCTCAGTATACTTCTCTAGAGCAACGACTATTACCATTAATTTAACATAGGTTCGAGAAAAAAGTAGATTCAACGGAACTTGGGATTCCCAGCCAGTCTCCCACTGTGATTGCCCAAGCCTTAAGCTGCATTTGCTGCTGCGATCTGACGAGAGCAGGCACATTCAGCTTAGAATGGCGTTGACACAGTCGCATGTCACTTTGAACTTTTACTATCTCATAGAGAAACTACACAATTTTCAGGTTCAAAAAAGGTCAACGGAATTGGGATTCCCAGCGCAGCTTCATGCTGGTACTAGCCAAGCCTTAACGTCTGCATGCTGCAGCGATCTGACGAGAGCAGGGAATTCAGCTTAGAATGGCCGTTGACAGCAGCTGTTCAATTTGAACCTTCTTTTTACACTCTACAGAGAACAACTAACAATTTTCAGTTCAAAGGTCAACGGAACTTGGGATTCCCAGCCAGTCTCCCATGCTGGTACTTGCCAAGCCTTAAGCGCATTGCTGCTGCGTATGTGACCGAGAGCAGGCACATAGCTTAGAATGGCCGTTGACAGCGCTGTTAATTGAACCTTCTTTTACTATCTCATAGAGAAACTAACACAATTTTCAGGTTCAAAAAGGTCAACGGAACTTGGGATTCCCAGCCAGTCTCCCATGCTGGTAATTGCCAAGCCTTAAGCTGCATTGCTGCTGCGATCTGACGAGAGCAGGCACATTCAGCTTAGAATGGCCGTTGACAGCAGCTGTTCAATTGAACTTCTTTTACATATCATAGAGAAACTAACACAATTTAGGTTCATCAAAAAAGGTCAACGAACTTGGGATTCCCAGCAGTCTCCCATGTTGGTACTTGCCAAGACCTTAGACGTGCTTGCTGTGGATTGACGAGAGCAGGCACATTCAGCTTAGAATGGCCGTTGACAGCAGCGTTCATTGTAACCCTTTTATTACTATCTCATAGAGAAACTAACACAATTTTCAGGTCAAAAAGGTCACGGAACTTGGGATTCCCAGCCAGTCTATGCTGGTACTTGCCAAGCCTAAGCTTGCTGCTGCGATCTTGACGAGAGCAGGCACATTCAGCTTTAGATAGGCCGTTGACAGCAGCTGTCATTGAACCTTCTTTTACTATCTCATAGAGAACTAACACAATTTTCAGTTCTAAAAAGGTCACGAACTTGGGATTCCCAGCCAGTCTCCCATGCTGGTACTTGCCAAGCTCCTTAAGCTGCATTGATGCTGGTGATCTGAGAGAGCAGGCACATGCAAGCCTTAGAAAGGCCGTTGACATCGCTGTTCATTTGAACTTCTTTACTATCTCATAGAGAAACTAACACAATTTTCAGGTTCAAAAAGGTCAACAGGAACTTGGGATTCCATGCGTCTCCTGCTCGGTACTTGCCAAGCATTAACAGCTGCTATGCGCTGCTGTGCGAAGTTGCAAACGGAGAATGTATCACGCACATTCAAGCTTAGAATGGCCGTGGCATGAATGCCAGACTGTTCATTTGAACCTTCTTTACTATCTCAATAGAGAAACTAACACAATTTCAGGTTCAAAAGGTCAACGGAACTTGGGATTCCCAGCCAGTCTCCCATGCTGGTTCATTGCCAAGCCTTAAGCAGCATTGCTGTGCGATCTGACGAGAGCAGGACATGCAGCTTCTAGAATGGCCGTTGACAGCAGCTGTTCATTTTGAACCTTCTTTTACCATCTTGACAAAGAAACTAACAAATTTTCAGGTTCAAAAAGGTCAACAGAACTTGGGATTCCCAGCCAGTTCCCATGCTTGTACTTGCCAAGCCTTAAGGCTGCATTGCTGCTGCTCTGACAGAGCAGACACTTCAGCTAAATGGCCGTTGACAGCAGCTGTTATTTGAACTTCTTTTACTATCTCATAGAGAAACTAACAATTTTCAGGTTCAAAAGGGTCAACGGAACTTGGGATTCCCAGCCAGTCTCCCATGCTGGTACTTGCCAAGCCTTAAGCTGCATTGCTGCTGGATCGACGAAAGCAGGCATTCAGCTTAGAATGGCGTTTACAGCAGATGTTCAATTTGAACCTTCTTTTACCATCTTGACTAGAGAAACTAACAATTTTCAGTGTCAAAAGGTCAACGAACTTGGATTCCCAGCCAGTCTCCCATGCTGGTACTTGCCAAGCCTTAAGCTGCATGATGCTGCTGCGATCTGACGAGAGCAGGCACATTCAGCTTAGAATGGCCGTTGCAGCAGCTGTTCAGTTTGAACCTTCTTTTTATTCATAGAGAAACTAAAACAATTTTCAGGTTCAAAAAGGTCAACGGAACTTGGATTCCAGCCAGTCCATGCTGGTACTTGCCAAGCCTTAAGCGCATGCTGCTGTGATCGATCATGAGCAGCACACATTCAGCTTAGAATGGCCGTTGACAGCAGCGTTCAATTGAACCTTCTTTTACTATCTCATAGAGAAATAACACAATTTCAGGTTCAAAAAGGTCAACGAATTTGGGATTCCCAGCCAGTCCTCCATGCTGGTACTTGCCAAGCCTAAGCTGCATTGCTGCTGCGATTTGACGAGAGCAGGCACATTCAGCTTAGAATGGCGCTGACAGCAGCTCTGTTCCAATTTGAACCTTCCTTTTTACATCTCCATAGAGAAACTAACCACAATTTCAGTCAAAAAGGTCAACGAACTTGGGATTCCCAGCCAGTCTCCATTGTGGTATTTGCCAAGCCTTAAGCTGCTATGCGCGGATCTGACGAGAGGCAGGCCATTCGCTTAGAATGGCCGTTGACACGCAGCGTTCATTTGAACTTCTTTACTATCTTCAGGAGAAACTAAACAATTTTCAGTTCAAAAGGTCAACGGAACTTGGGAATTCCAGCCAGTCTCCCCACTGCTGGTACTTGCCAACCTTAAGCTGCATTGCTGCTGCGATCTGACGAGAGCAGGCACATTCAGTTAAATGGCGCGTGACAGCAGCTGTTCATTTGAAACCTTCTTTACATCTCTCTGAGAAGAACACGAACACAATTTAGGTTCAAAAAGGTCAACGAACTTGGGATTACCAGCCAAGTCTCACCATGCTGGTACCTTGCCAAGCCTTAAGCTGCATGCTGCTGCGATCTGACGATTGAGCAGGCACCATTCAGTGCCATTAGAATAGGCCTAAGTTGACAGCAGCTGTTCAATATTGAACCTTGTTTTACTATCTGCAGAGGATAGAAACTAACAATTTCAGGTTCAAAAAGGTCAACGGAACTTGGGATTCCCAGCCAGTCTCCCATGCTACATAGAGTACTGCCAAGCCTTAGTTGACAGCAGCTGTTCAATTTGAACCTTCTTTTACCATCTTTGACAGAGAAACTAACACAATTTTCAGGTTCTAAAAGGTCAACAGAACTTGGGATTCCCAGCCAGTCTCCCATGCTGGTACTTGCCAAGCCTTAGGCTGCATTGCTACTGCGATCTGACGAGAGCCGGCACATTCAACTTAGAATGGCCGATGAAAGCAGCTGCCTAATTTCTACCTTCTTTTAATATCTCATAGAGAAACTTACACAGTTTTCAGTTTCAAAAAGGTCAACAGAACTTGGAATTCCCAGCCAGTCTCCCATGCTGGTACTTGCCAAGCCTTAAGCTGCATTGCTGCTGTGATCTGACGAGAGCAGGCACATTCAGCTTAGAATGGCCGATGACAACAGCTTCCTAATTTCTACCTTCTTTTACTATCTCATGGAGAAACTAACACAGTTTTCAGGTTCAAAAAGGTCAACGGAACTTGGGATTCCCAGCCAGTCTCCCATGCTGGTACTTAGTGCTAAGCCTTAAGGCTGCATTGCTGCTGCGATCTGACGAGAGCAGCACATTCGCTTAGAATGGCCGTTACAGCAGCTGTTCATTTTGAACCTTCTTTTACATCTTACAGAGAAACTACCAATTTTCAGGTTCAAAAGGTCACAGAACTTGGGATTCCCAGCCATCTCCCATGCTGGTACTTGCCAAGCCTTAGCTGCATTGCTCTGCGATCTGACGAGAGCGCACATTCATTAGAATGGCCTGACAGCAGCTGCTAATTTACCTTCTTTACTATCTCATAAGAAACTAACACAATTTTCAGGTTCAAAAAGGTCAACAGAACTTGGATTCCCAGCCAGTCTCCCATGCTGTACTTGCCAAGCCTTAAGCTGCATTGCTGCTGGATCTGACGAGAGCAGGCACATTCAGCTTAGAATGGCCTGACAGCAGCTGTTCAATTTACCTTCTTTTACTATCTCATGAGAAACTAACACATTTCAGGTTCAAAAAGGTCACAGAACTTGGGATTCCCAGCCAGTCTCCATGCTGGTACTTCCAAGCCTTAAGCTGCATTGCTGCTGCGTCTGACGAGAGCAGGCACATTCAGCTTAGATGGCCGTTGCAGCAGCTTTTCAATTTGAACCTTCTTTACATCTTGACAAGAAACTAACACAATTTTCAGGTTCAAAAAGTCAACGGAACTTGGGATTAGCCAGTCCTCCATGCTGGTACTTGCCAAGCATGCTGCTGCTGCGCGATCTGACGAGAGCAGGCACTTCAGCTTAGAAGGCCGTTGACACAGCTGTTCAATTGAACCTTCTTTTACCATCTTAAGAGAAACTAACACAATTTTCAGGTTCAAAAAGGTCAACGGAACTTGGGATTCCCAGCAGTCTCCCATCTGTACTACTTGCCAAGCCTTAAGCTCATTGCTGCTGCGATCTGCAGAGACAGGCCACATTCGCTTAGAATGGCCGTGACAGCATGCTTTTTTGAACCTTCTTTTACTCTTCTCATAGAGAAACTAACACATTTTCAGGTTCAAAAGGTCAACGGAACTTGGGATTCCCAGATTTCCCATGCTGGTACTTGCCAAGCCTTAAGCTGCATTGCGCTGCTGATCTGACAAGAGCAGGCACATTCAGCTTAGAATGGCCGTTGACAGCAGCTGTTCAATTTGAACCTTCTTTTCTCTTTGACAGAAACTAACACAATTTTCAGGTTCAAAAGGTCAACGGAACTTGGGATTCCAGCAGTCTCCATGCTGGTACTTGCCAAGCCTTAAGCTGCATTGCTGCTGCATCTGACGAGAGCGGCACATTCAGCTTGATGGCCGTTGACAAGCTGTTCAATTTAACCTTCTTTTACCATCTTGACAGAGAAAACTAACACATTTTCAGGTTCAAGGTCAACGGAACTTGGGATTCCCAGCAGTCTCCCATGCTGGTACTTGCCAAGCCTTAAGCTGCATTGCTGCTGCGATCTGACAGAGCAGGCACTTCAGCTTAGAATGGCCGTTGACAAGCTTTTCTTTTACCTTCTTTGAACCTTCTTTCTGTCATCAGAGAAACACAATTTTCAGGTTCAAAAAGGTCAATGGAACTTGGGATTCCCAGCCAGCCTCCCTTGCTGGTACGTGCTAAGCCTTAAGCTGCATTGCTGCTGCGATCTGACGAGAGCAGGCACATATAGCTTAGAATGGCCGTTGACAGCAGCTGTTCAATTTGAACCTTCTTTTACAATCTTTGACAGATAAACTAACACAATTTTCAGGTTCAAAAAGATCAACCGAACTTGGGATTCCCAGACAGTCGCCCATGCTGGTACTTGCCAAGCCTTAAGCTGCATTGCTGCTGCAATCTGACGAGAGCTGGCACAATCAGCTTTGAATGGCCGTTGACAGCAGCTGTTCAATTTGAACCTTCTTTTACAATCTTTGACAGAGAAACTAACACAATTTTCAGGTTCAAAATGGTCTACAGAACTTGGGATTCCCAGCCAGTCTCCCATGCGGGTGCTTGCCAAGCCTTAAGCTGCATTGCTGCTGCGATTTGACGAGAGCAGGCACATTCAGCTTACAATGGCCGCTGACAGCAGTTGTCTAATTTCTACCTTCTTTTACTATCTCATAGAGAAACTAACACAATTTTCAGGTTCAAAAAGGTCAACAGAACTTGGGATTCCCAGCCAGTCTCCCATGCTGGTACTTTCCAAGCCTTGAGCTGCATTGTTGCTGCGATCTGACGAGAGCAGGGACATTCAGCTTAGAATGGCCGTTGACAGCAGCTGTTCAATTTGAATCTTCTTTTACCATTTTTGACAGAGAAACTAACACAATTTTCTAGTTCAGAAAGGTCAATGGAAGTTGGGATTCCCAGACAGTCGCCCTTGTTGGGACTTGCCAAGCCTTAAGCTGCATTGCTGCTGCATTCTGACGAGAGCTGTCACAATCAGCTTAGAATGGCTGTTGACAGCAGCTGTTCAATTTGAACCTTCTATTACCATCTTTTGCAGAGAAACTAACACAATTTTCAGGTTCAAAAAGGTCAACGGAACTTGGGATTCCCAGCCAGTCTACCATGCTGGTACTTGCCAAGCCTTAAGCTGCATTGCTGCTGCGATCTGACGAGAGCAGGCACATTCAGCTTAGAATGGCCGTTGACAGCAGCTGTTCAATTTGAACCTTCTTTTACTATCTCATAGAGAAACTAACACAATTTTCAGGTTC
>WNYA01002084.1:0-49768 GCA_019512145.1 Engystomops pustulosus
ACAATGCACTTACATGCACCAGGAAGAAGAAGGTGAACTCCAGGGACCTGAGCGGGGAAACGACACATGCAGGATATCGGGGGCAGGATCTTAGTGACTCCCTGCACAGCGATTTATACACGGACAATGCACTCACATGCACCAGCGACACATGCAGGATATCGGGGGCACAATCTTCATGAATCGCGGCAGTTGTGCATTCCGGTCAAACAATGCACTTTCGGGGAATGCGCAGGACAGGTAAGTAAATTCGCCCCAATATTAAAGGTCCGGGGGAGAGGAATAATCAGATACAGGGCACAGCAGATAGAGAAATGTAGAGGAGAATATTTTTGCCCCGGTGAAGTCTTAGAATTGATCTTCCAGGGACTGAGCACTGACATAGATCTGTCTGTCCATCATGTAGAATCGACCAAATAGTGACACAAAAGCCAGAAGTGCCCGGGCGTCCATGGTGGCTGCATCTCATTACAGAACTTTACCACTTATACGACTTTGGTTACTGTTTAGGGAGAGTATCAGGCCCAATTCACACATTGCAAGGTGCAAACCAGGAGAGGTAGAGCACTCAGAGAAGGAGCAGGACTGCCCAAATAAAGTTAGGCCTAAACCACCGGGAGCTCAGGCCCCTTTAACCCTGAACCAATATTCGCCACTTGTATTCAAGTTATTTCTTTATATAATATTTTTTTTTGTATTATTTAAAAACATAGATTGAACAGATAAACAAATTTACATAACAACAAACATAAAGTGCAAAAAACCCCTCCCATCTGTATGCCGGCCAGCCAATGGGCATGTAGGCCAAATGACCCAACTAACCGCCAGCTGTGACACTTGTAATGCCGAAAATACCTTAAACAATGGAGGGCGGGTGGGAAACGCGATCCAGAAAGAGGGTGAGTGACGTCTGCAGCCCCTATTTAAGCTATGCTCACTTCCTGTACCACCCACGACGCAAGCCCGGCCCTAATCACGTAGCCCCCACCACCAGCCCCGCCCCTAGTCACGTAGCCCCCACCACCAGCCCCGCCCCTTGTCACGTAGCCCCCACCACCAGCCCCGCCCCTAGTCATGTAGCCCCCACCACAAGCCCCTCCCTAGTCACATAGCCCCCGACACCAGCCCCGCCCCTAGTCACGTAGCCCCCACCACCCTGGCATACGCAGGATACTAGAAAGGGAAAGAAAAAACCACCTCCATCAAAGAGGGCCTATTCCTGCACTTAGAACCCCGCTAACTAGACACCCTTTGTGCAGTCATTAGCCCAACGGCTATACGCCTCCGGGCCTGCAAATCTTTCCATTATACTGGACCTGATCTCTGTGTTTTCTCCATTCCTGTGTTTGACAACAACTAATGCAAATAAACTGATAAAAATGAGTGTGATTTGAGACTTCCTGGCCCACATGTGATAAGCCCTCGCACCATTTTTGTCTGATTTTGGATGTTCTTTTGAGTACAAACTGATTGCACATAGAGCCCGACGCAACACACATTTCTGCACATAAAGGGGCGTTCCGGGGCTCATTCGGACCATGCATCACATTTATCATACAGACCTCTCAGTCAGATAAGGAGCAGCTGCTGCTGCGGCTCTTCCGATAACTAGACCTCCGATAACTAGATCTCCGGTAACTAGACCTCCGGTAACTAGACCTCCGCCAGTAACTAGACCTCCGCCAGTAACTAGACCTCCGCCAGTAACTAGACCTCCGCCAGTAACTAGACCTCCGCCAATAACTAGATCTCCGCCTTTGGGTATGCAGAGGGGCAGAAAGTTTTTTTCATTCTTTTCCCACCTTCCTTGTGCTCTGCCTGACAATAGTTTTCAAGTAGAACTGAGAAGTTTTAAAAAATGTATTAGTAAAAAGTGGAGTGAATGCAATGTAACGGAAAAGCGGCATGACATGGGGTTAAATTTAAGCTTACCTATGGGGTTATGTGAAGTTGAGAGTCCGGAGGGGGAGATGTTTACAGTAAGTCTGGAGCAGTCACGTACAAGGGAGGGATTGGGAATATTTGTTAATATACAGACACGAGGTCGAGGTCTGTCACTGGAATCCAGGGAGAGAAGAACAATTTTGATCAACCCGCCTGCCCAAGAAATAGGGGATATAGAGGAAGGGACAATAACTATAACCCCAGTGCCGGATTTAGGAGGGGTTCTCGAGGGCAAAAAGGAGGTGTTGAGACGGGGGAGCTGGCACCACAGGGGTGTCCAGTCCCCTGAATAGTTGTGTTTAACAGAGAAATGGTGAATTCCTGGGAACAAGGATCTCAGGAGGTGGAAAAGTCTCCATCCTGGGTCCCTGGTCCGGCGCTTATACGGCTGGGGGCAAGTGAGACTTAGTGGCAGGACCCCTTTTTAGGTTAGGTAAATTTGTTTAATGTAAAATTGTAATGTTATACAATGGTATTTGATGATGCCGTTTGTTTATAATAAATGCGTCCGCTGTTGCCTTTACACCCAACATTTGTTGTACACCTCTTTATGGGTAGGTTTGTCACAGTGGTATTTTTAAGTAGAAGCTTCATGGGGTCAGTGGTGGCTACCATAACCCTGCACTGTATGGACTACATGTTAAGAAAACAAAATAAACTTTGAGAAAAATTTGGAATTCATTTGAAAATTGAGAAGAGCGAGAGCGGGTGAGCACCAGGGACAGCACGGGACAGCACTGGATAAGCACGGGACAGCATGGGACAAGCACGAGACAGCACGGGACAAGGAGAAGTCATCACGCATCGTGAAGAAGCTGAGTGACTACATGACACTGAGTGCGATATTAGGACATTGTAGGGCAGTGGTGGCTCCGCATCCAGAGCAGCGCAGTGTGAATTGTGTTCTCGTGATACAAGTGACATTCAGGGAAAAATAAGAAGATCCAGACAGCACGAGTAAATTGCAGTCCTGGAAGTAGAAGTGTGAAGAAACTAGTGACTCTTTCCAACCTTTCCAGCACTTTCCCTGCTTAGCTTGATTTAGCTTGATTTAGCTTGAAACAAGTCTTATATCTCCCTGCTTGGGGTCTCTCTGCTTGGGTTCTCCCTGCTTGGGTTCTCGCTGCTAGAAGTCTCCCCGCTTGAGGTCTCCCTGCTTTGGATCGCCCTGCATGAGGTCTCCCTGTATTAGGGTCTCCCTGCGTTGGGTCTCTCTCTGCTTGAGCTCTCCCTGCTTGGGGTCTCCCTGCTTGGGGTCTCCCTGCTTGGGGTCTCCCTGCTTGGGGTCTCCCTGCTTGAGGTCTCCCTGCTTGGGGTCTCTCTCTATTGAGGTCTCCCTGCTTAGGGTCTCCTGCTTGGGTTTTCGTGGCTGGGGTCTCCCTGCTTGGGGTCCCTGCTTGGGGTTTCGTTGCTTGGGGCTTCGTTGCTTGGGGCCTCCCTGCTTGGGGACTCCCCGCTTGAGCTCTTCTTGCTTGGGGTCTCCCCGCTTGAGCTCTTCTTGCTTGGGGTCTCTCTGCTTGGGGTCTTCCTGCCTGTGGTTTCCCTGCTTGGGGTCTCCCTGCTTGAGGTCTCCCTGCTTGGGGTCTCCCTGCTTGGGGTCTCCCTGCTTGAGGTCTCCCTGCTTGGGGTCTCCCTGCTTGGGCTCTCTCTGCTTGTGGTCTCTCTGCTTGAGGTCTCTCTGCTTGAGGTCTCTCTGCTTGTGGTCTCTCTGCTTGAGGTCTCTCTGCTTGAGGTCTCCTTGCTTGTGGTCTCTCTGCTTGGGGTCTCTCTCTACTTGAGGTCTCCCTGCTTAGGGTCTCCCTGCTTGAGGTCTCTCTACTTGTGGTCTCCCTGCTTAGGGTCTCCCTGCTTGTGGTCTTCTTGCTTGTGGTCTTCTTGCTTGTGGTCTCCCTGCTTGGGGTTTCGTTGCTTGGGGCTTCGTTGCTTGGGGGTCTCCCTGCTTGGGGTCTCCCTGCTTGAGCTCTTCTTGCTTGGGGTCTCTCTGCTTGGGGTCTTCCTGCCTGTGGTTTCCCTGCTTGGGGTCTCCCTGCTTGAGGTCTCCCTGCTTGGGGTCTCCCTGCTTGGGGTCTCCCTGCTTGAGGTCTCCCTGCTTGGGGTCTCCCTGCTTGGGCTCTCTCTGCTTGGGGTCTCTCTGCTTGATGTCTCTCTGCTTGAGGTCTCTCTGCTTGTGGTCTCTCTGCTTGAGGTCTCTCTGCTTGATGTCTCCTTGCTTGTGGTCTCTCTGCTTGGGGTCTCTCTCTACTTGAGGTCTCCCTGCTTAGGGTTTCCCTGCTTGTGGTCTCTCTACTTGTGGTCTCCCTGCTTAGGGTCTCCCTACTTGAGGTCTCTCTGCTTGTGGTCTCCCTGCTTGAGCTCTTCTTGCTTGTTGTCTCCCTGCTTGGGGTTTCGTTGCTTGGGGTCTCCCTGCTTGAGGTCTCCCTGTTTGGGTTCTCTCTCTACTTGAGGTCTCCCTGCTTAGGGTCTCCCTGCTTGAGGTCTCCCTGCTTGAGGTCTCCCTGCTTGAGCTCTTCTTGCTTGTGGTCTCCCTGCTTTGGGTTTTGTTGCTTGGGGCTTCGTTGCTTGGGGTCTCCCTGCTTGGGGTCTCCCCGCTTGAGCTCTTCTTGCTTGGGGTCTCTCTGCTTGGGGTCTCCCTGTCTGTGGTTTCCCTGCTTGGGGTCTCTCTGCTTGGGGTCTCCCTGTCTTTGGTTTCCCTGCTTGGGGTCTCCCTTGCTTGAGGTCTCCCTGCTTGGGGTCTCCCTGCTTGGGGTCTCCCTGTTTGGGGTCTCCCTGCTTGAGCTCTCCTTGCTTGTGTTCTCTCTTCTGTGGTCTCCCTACTTGAGCTCTCCTTGCTTGTGTTCTCTCTTCTTGGGGTCTCCCTGCTTGAGCTCTCCTTGCTTGTTTCTTTCTACTTGGGGTCTCCCTGCTTGAGCTCTCCTTGCTTGTGTTCTCTCTTCTTTGCGTCTCTCTGCTTGGGTTGTCTGTTCTGATAATGTTCTGATCAGGGGTCGAGAAGCTGTATTGTTAGCACAGTCAGTAACCTTTGGCCTTTGCTCTCCCTGGATGTAAATATATAATGTATGCTAGCACTAGCAGAACACCTTATCTTTCTCTTCTGGGCACTAGCAGATATCTACATGAAAGTGAAAGTGAAGGACCTGCTGGGAGAGATAAGCTGCACTGTACATCACCACATCAGATCCTGGCACAATACGATATAATAGTAAAGTATTTTGTACAAAGTGTCCTGGCGATTGTTACACACAATTAGAGGCAGACTAAACATTACAGTTCCATACATACACTATGAGAGGCACGTTCTTACATGTTCCTAGTTCCTTAGTTGCAAACAAACAGTTACAGGACTGTACAGGATAACAAAACCAATTTACATTGAATGGGGTGAAACAATTACAGCACAAAATACAGTAGTTAATACCAGGGCCGGATTAAGGGTGGTGGGGGCCCCTGGGCACAAACTGGTGGGGGCCCTTCCAACAATGTTTTTGGAGGTATATAGCTTGCCATCCCCTTGTAGTATACAGACACCAGCCCCCTGTAGAATTTAGCCGCCAGTCCCCTGTAGAAAATGGCGATCTCTTCGATCTCCCCCTGTGGAGGCAGATGTGTTTAACTGAAAGTGGTGGGGGCCCCTTAAAAATTGAAAGTGGTGGGGGCCCCGGGGCTCTAGTCCCAGGAGCCCCTGCTTTAATCCGGCCTTGGTTACCACTGTAGCTTGTGCACTGTTACTCCTGACTTGCGGTAGATACTTGGCAGATACAAGGCTATTGCGTGAGGTGGCTGGGACTTCTGATACTGAGTTAAGCACAAATACCTGAGGATGAGAGAAATAAGTGTTGGTGAGATCAGGTGAAAGTGATGGCAGAAGATGACAATGAAGATGATGATGATGGATTGCAAGGTCATATTCCATAGTCCTACATTCTGGTGTAATTCTGTTCTGCACTTATAGATGCACTTAAAGGAATGCACTGTTAACCAAACTGATCTATAGCTGCAAAGAATCATTAATAAACCTGAATTTTAGATTATTTGTTAGAATTTGATGAAACTAATTCCACCAACTACTTCCCTACCAGATGGCTCCTTACTCTAGTGCGTGTTTACTTACACTTACAGGAAGCTGAGGTCCTTGTGTAGCACAGAGCGGTGTGTGCACTCAGTATACTTCACAATTTTCTGCCGGCTGCGCTAAACCATCCACTTGTACCTTTTAAAACCCCAATCCACAGAAACAATTTCCTGAGTGTGATATGGGCGCGCCGATAGCGTAAGTGCGATAATAAACCATTGCACCTATGTATGGTCCTCTGAGTAAAAGTCCTATGACCAAATAATCAAACACTCCTGCAGTGATGCGGCCCGTTACTTACATTACACCTATCTAACCTACCTTCAGCCCCTTACTCTAGCAATACTGTGCATGCATGGTTAGTTACTAAGGGGACCCATATGGATTATTAAGGAGGGGCCTGCCTAAATGGATTATGAGGGGGGCTGTCTAAATGGATTTCTAAAGGAGGATCCTGCCTAAATGGATAACAAATGGGGACCCTGTCTAAATGGAGAACTAGGTGCGCAGGTTCACTGCCTAAATGGATTAGGGGGGCACAGTGTGGTCAGTTGTGGTGTTAGGGGTATATATAATATATGTGGGGGCACAGTGTGGTCAGTTGTGTGAGGGGTATATATGATATATGTGGGGGCACAGTGTGGTCAGTTGTGGTGTGAGGGGTATATATGATATATGTGGGGGCACAGAGGGGTGTGGTAATTGTTGTGAGCATTATATATGATATATGTGGGGACCCATGTTGTACAGTGTGGTGGAGGGGTATATAGATATATGTGTGGGTATCAGTGGTGGGTCAGTTGTGTTGATGGGTATATATGATATATGTTGGGGACAGTGGTGGTCAATTTGTGGTGTGAGGTATATTGATATAGTGTGGAGCACCAGTGTGGTCAGTTGTGGTGTGAGGGGTATATATGATATATGAGGGGGTAGCATGTGTTCAGTTGTGGTGTGAGGGGTATATATATATATGTGGGGGCACATTCGTTGTGTCATTGTGGTGTGAGGGGGATATATATGATATTATGGGGCACAGTGTGGTATCTTGTTGTGAGGTGTATATATGATATATGTTGGGGCACAGTGTGGTCAGTTTGGTTTGGTGAGGGTATATATGTAAATGTGGGGTAGCAGAGTGTGGTCAGTTTGTGGTGGAGGGTATATATGATTATGTGGGGTACAGTGTGGTCAATTGTGTGTGAGGGGTATTATTGATATATGGGGCACAGTGTGGTCAGTTTGTGTATGAGGGGTATATATTATAACTGTGGGTACAGTGTATAAGTTGGTTTGATGGGTAATATATTATTATTGTGTTGGGCACGGAGTGTGGGCCTCAGTTATGGTGTGAGGGGTATATATGATATATGTGGGGCGACATGTGGTCAGTTTGTGGTGTGAGGGGTATATGATATGTGTGGGGAGCACAGTGTGTACCAGTTGTTGTGTTGAGGGGTATATATGATATATGTGGGGCACATGTGGTACCAGAGTTGTGTTGTGGGGCCCATATGACCGTCGGTTTAAGGTATATCATCTATATGTGGGCACAGTGTGGGTCAGTTGAGTGTGAAGGTAAATATGATATATGTGGATACAGTGTCCAGTTGTTGGTGTGAGAGGTATATATGATATATGTGGGGCACAGTGTGGTCCAGTGTGTGTTATGTGGGGTATATATGATATATTGGGGGTACGGTGTGTGTCAGTTGTGGTATGTGGGTATATATGATACTATGTGGGGGTACAGTGTGATCAGTTTGTGGTGTGAGGGGTATATATGAATTATGTGGGAGTACAGTGTGATCAGTGGGTGTGAGGGGTATATGTATGTGTGTAACAGTGTGTCAGTTGTGGTGTGAGGGGTATATATGATATATGTGGGGTACAGTGTATAACAGGTTGTGTTGATTGAGGGTATAATTGATATATGTGGGAGTACAGTGTGACCAGTTGTGGTGTGAGGGGTATATGATATATATGTGGGACATGTGGTCAGTTGTGGTGTGAGGTATGTAATATGATATATGTGGAGTACAGTGTGATCAGTTGTGTGTGAGGGTATATATGATATATGTGGGGTACAGTGTGGTCATTTGTGGTGTAGGGGTATATATGAATATATGGGGGGGCACAGTGTGGTCCTGTTGTGTGTGAGGGTATATTGATATATATGTGGGATACGGTGTGATCAGAATTGTATGTGTGGGTATATATGTCTATGTGGGGCACAGTGTGATCAGTTGTGGGTGTGAGGGTTATATTATATGTGTGGGCACAGTGTGGCCAGTTGTGGTGTGAGGGGTAATATTATATATTGTGGTGAGTACAGTGTGATCAGTGTGGGGTGAGGGTTATATGTATATATGTGGGGTACGTGTTGCATCAGTGTGGTGTGAGGGGTAGTATATGATAATGTGGGGTACAGTGTATCCAGTTTGGATGTGAGGAAGATATGATTATGTGGGGGCACGTGTGGTCAGTTGTGGTGTAAAGGGTTATATTGATATATGTGGGGGGTACAGTGTGGTCAGTTGTGGTGTGAGGGGTTTATGGAATAATGTGGGGTACAGTGTATACAGTTGTGGTGTGAGGGGTATATCTGAATATGTGGGGGCCAGTGTGGTCAGTTTGTGGTGTGAGGGGGAATATTATAATATTTGAGTACAGTTGTGATCAGTTGTGGTGTGAGGGGTATAATATGATATATGTGGGGGTACAGTGTGATCGTTGTGGTGTGAGGGGTATATATGATATATGTAGGGTACAGTGTATACAGTTTTGATGTGAGGGATATTGATGATATGTGGGGGCACAGTGTGGTCAGTTGTGTGTAAAGGTTATATTGATATAGTGGGGGTAGCGCAGTGTGTCAGTTTGTGGTGTGAGGGGTAAATATGATATATGTGGGGGGCACAGTGGTGGGCATGTTGTGGGTGTGAGTAGTGTAATAATGATATATGTGGGGCACAGTTTGGTCAGTGGGTATTGTGAGGGTTATATATGATATATGTGGAGACGTTGGCCGTTTTGGTGTGAGAGTATTATATTATGGGGGACAGTGTGATCAGTTTGTTGTGAGGGGTATTAGATTATGGTGGGGTACAGTGTGGTCAGTTGTGGTGTGAGGGGTATATATGATATATGTGGGGGCACAGTGTGGTCAGTTGTGGTATGAGGGGTATATACGATACAGTATATGTGGGATTAAAGTAGAGGGGTATTTATGATTATTTGGAAGTGAGGTGTAAGGATTATATAGGTTGAGGCTAACCATGACTATATATATTCAGAGATGTGTCACGGGTGGAAGAAGTCAAAAGATCAACCAAAAGTGGAGCACAAACTCAGTCATCATCGTAAGTCCTGAATCCTCTGCAACCCTGTGGACCCCAGCATTCACATCTCCCCATTACAGTAGTCATACAAAGCCTCCCCTCGTATATACACTAGCCTCCCCCATCACAGCTATCCCAGTTCCAGCCCCCCCATAAGACAGCCTCCCCAGTATACACAGTCTCCCCCAGTATACACAGCCTCCCCCACTATACACTGCCTCCCCAGTATACATGGCATCCCCCCGTATACACAGCTTCCCCAGTATACACAGCCTCCCCAGTATACACAGCCTCCCCAGTATATACAGCCTCATCACAGTATACACAGCCTCCCCCAGTATACACAGCCTCCCCGTATACACAGCCTCCCCCAGTATACACAGCCTCCCCAGTATACACAGCCTCCCCATATAAACACAACACAAGCCTCCCTATAGTATACACAGCCTCCCCAGTATACACACATCCCCAGTTACCCAGCCAGCCCCCCAGTATACAACAGCCCCCCAGTATACACACCTCCCCCGTATACACAGCCTGCCCCAGTATACACAGCCTCCCCCAGTATACACAGCCTCCCCAGTATACACAGCCTCCCCAGTATACACAGCCTCCTCCAGTATATACAGCCTCATCACATTATACACAGCCTCCCCCTTCAGCTATACCACAACACCTCCCACCAGTATACACAGCCTCCCCCATTATACCATCCTCCCCTTATACCCCGCCGCCGCCCAGTATACACAGCCTCTCCAGTATACACTGCCTCCATAGTATACATGGCATCCCCAGTATAATTCAGACCACCTCATATATAGATACACTGCCTCCCAGTATACACAGCCTCTCCAGTATACACTGCCCTACCAAGTATACTGCAATACATACCTCCCTATAAACACAGCCCGTCACTCCCCCAGTATACACAGCCTCCCAGTATACACAGCCTACCCGGTATACAACACTCCCCCAGTATACACAGTCTCCCCACGTATACAGCACCCCCCCAGTATACACAAGCCTCCCAGTATACACAGCCTCCCCATTATACGACAGCTCCCCAGTATACACAGCCTCCCCAGTACACACCGCCTCCGTATACACAGCCCCCCGTTACCACCCCAGCTCCAGCCCTCCCCATATACACAGCCTCCCAGTATACACACCCCCAAACAGCTCCCCAGTATACCCAGCCCCCATATACACCCCCCCAGTATACAGTGCCCCCACAGTATACACAGCCTCCCCCACATAGCACCTGGCCATCATATACAACCATGCTCGCCCCAGTATACACAGTCTCCCCATATCACACAGCCTCCCCAGATATCACACCTCCCATTAACACAAAGCCTCCCGTCCGTATATACACAGCCTCCCCAGTATACACAGCCTCCCCCAGTATACACTGCCTCCCCAGTATACACAGCCTCTCCAGTATACACTGCCTCCATAGTATACATGGCATCCCCCAGTATACACAGCCTCCCCCAGTATACACAGCCTCCCGGTATACACAGCCTCCCCAGTATACAAGCAAAGCCTCACCCCAGTATACACATCCTCACCCCAGTAACCAAGCCCATATCACAGTCCTCCCCCATATACCCAGCGCCCCCATATACACAGCCTCCCAGTTATACACAGCCTCCCCCAGTACTACACCTCCCCGTATACACGCCCCCAGTACATCACACCAGCCTCCCCAGTTATACACAATACAGCTCCCCAGTATCACCCCAGCCAGCTCCCCCAAGTATACACAGTCTCCCCAGTATACCATCACAGTTACCCGTCCCCCGTATACACAGCCTCCAAATCCCCAGTATACCAGCCTCCCCCAGTATACACCCAGTACCCCATATATACACAGCTCCCCCAGTATACACAGCTTCCCCATATACACAGCTCATACAAGGCCCCCAGTATACACAGCATCAACACGCTCCCTCTATACCCTCAGTATACAAGCCTACCTTACACAACGCCTCCCCCAGTATACACACAGCCCCCCCAGTATACACAGCCTTCCCAAGTATACACAGGCCATCCCCCAGTATCACAGCCTACCCTCGATACACAGCTCACCCCAGTTACCAGCCTATACCCCAGTATACACAGACCTCCCAGTATACACAGCCTCCCCAGTATACCCACCTCCCAGTATACACAGCCTCCCAGTATACCCACCTCCCCCAGTATACAGCCTTCCCAGTATACCACCGCACCCCCCAGTATACACACTTCCCCCAGTACAAGCCTACAGCCTCCCCCGTATACACAGCCTCCCCAGTTAACACAGCCTCCCCAGTATACACATCCTCCTCCATACCACTCCTCCATCAGCATCCCTCCCAGTATACACAACCTCCCCCATATACACAGACAGCCTCACCCCCGTCATACACAAGCCTCCGCAGTATAAACACGCCCTCCCCCAGTATTCAGCCTCACCCCAGTATACCAAGCCTCCCCCAGTATACACAGCCCCCCCTGTATAACACCGCTTTAACACCCAGATCACACCAGCCTCACCCAGTATCACAGGCCTACACCCTCGTATACACAGCTTCCCAGTATACACAGCCTTACCCCAGTATTACACAGCCTCCCCCAGTATACACAGCCTCCCCAGTATACACAGCCACCCCTTATTACACAGCCTCCCCCAGTATACACAGCCTCCCAGTATACACAGCCCTCCCCCAGTATACACAAAGCCACCCCCCCCCCCGTTTCGCACCCCCCCCCATTCCCATAACACAGCCTCCCCCCAGTATTACACGCTCCTCCCCACAGTATACCAGCGTAAGCCTCCCCCAGTATACACATCCTCTCCCCCAGTATCTACACAGCCTCCCCCATATACACAAGCTCCCCCAGTATACAACAGCCCTCCCCAGTAGTACCACCTCCCCCAGTATACCACCTCCCCAGTATACACAAGCTACACCCCCAGTATACCACAACTCCCCAGTATACCAGCCCCGCCCAGTATACACAGCCTCCAGTATAAAATAAGAAAAGCCCCTCCCACGTATACACAGCTTTCCCCAGTATTACCCACAGCCTCCCCCAGTATACACAGCCTCTACCCTCGTACACAACCTCCCCCCAGTATACACAGCCTCTCCCAGTATACACAGCCTCCCCCAGTATACACAGCCTCTCCCCAGTATACCAGCCGCCCTCCCCCAGTATACCAGCCGCTCCCCAGTATAGCAAAACCCAGCTCCCCCAGTTTAACAACAGTCCCTCCCCATTATACACAGCCTCACCAGCCATCGGCCCCCCGTATACACAACCTCCCCCATATACACAAGCTTCCCCAGTATACACACCTCCCCCATGATGCTGATACAGGCTTACAGTATACACAGCCTTACCCCGTATACCGCAACATACACAGCCTCCCCCAGTATACCACACCATCCCAGTCATCACAGTATACACAAGCCCCCTCCAGGATAACACATTACCTCTCCACCACCAGTATACAAAGTATATACCACAGACTTCCCCCAGTCATACACAGCCTCCCCGTACACACCCCAGCGACAGCGCCCTCCCAGTATAACACAGCTTCTCCCCATTAGTTATACACCCTCCCCCAGTATACACAACACAGCCTCCCCAGTATACAAGCATCACCTCCCCGCATATTACACAGCTTCCCTCACCCAAGTATACACATCCTCCCCCTATACACAGCCTCCCCCTCGGATTACACAGCTTCCCCACAGTATACACCCACTTACACAGCCAGTAACACATTACCCCCAGTATACACCAGCCTCCCCAGTATACACAGCCTCCCCAGTATACACAGCCTCCCGGTATACACACGCCTCCCCAGTATACACAAGCTCCCCAGTATACAAGCCATCCCCAGTATTACACAGCCTCCCCCAGTAATACCAGCTCCCCAGTATACACAGCCCCCGTACACCTCCCCAGTATACACAGCCTCCCCAGTTATACACAGCCTCCACAATACACCAGCCTTCTCCTCAGTACACAGCAACACCTCTCAGTAAACACATCTATCTCCAGTAACAACCTCCCCCAGTATACACAGCCTCACCCCAGCATACACAGCCTCCGCAGTATACACAGCCTCCCCCAGTATACACAGCCTCCATAGTATACATGGCATCCCCCAGTAGAACCTACCTCCCCGTATACCAGCCTCGGCTATCACAGCTCCCAGTAACAGCAGCCCCCAGTACACAGACCTACCCCAGTATACAAGCCTCCGCAGTAACACACCTCCTCCAGTATATTACAGCCTCATCAACAGTATACAGCCTCTCGCAGCCCCAGCCTCCCTTGTTTACAAAAAGTTCTAAAAACATCACTGAGACCCATTAGTCAAAAATAATGCTAAACATCATTTCTTGACTATGTTAAAAACTAACAGACATGAAACTTTTATTATGTACTTGTGGGAAGAGGTTTTTTCAACACACAATTAAAAATTCTGCAGTCTGTTGTGTGGTTGTTTTTATTTACGTCGTATGTGAGGGTCATTCAGTCGTGTAATGGTTGGGACCATGAGTGTGTAACACTTTCAATATTAATAGTTGAGACACACAGGGAAGGGATTGGATGAGGAAGGAATTTAAGGGAAACAATTCTATATAACATAACCCTCAATGTTTATGAGGTGTAAAAAGGCTCTAGACACCAACTTGAGCTCTCTGCTGTCCCTGCTGTGGACCAGCGCCTGAAGGCAGCTATTCCACAGATTGAGCTGTGTCCTGTTCCATAATAAAACAGTGGTCTGAGCTGTTCGCTCACTGTCGACACTGTCGGTATTTTAGCAAACCTGTCTGTGTCTCCAACTCCCGGGCGTAGTAGCAACCATGTCATTCTTGTTGATAGCTTGATAAACATCGTTACCACCACTTGTGTATGAGACAATGTATAGTATTTAGGTCACTATTAATCTGTTCTCAACACTCGTGTCAGTAGCCGACATGGTCACTGTACTTTTGTAGCTGATGTCCTGTTGTCTCATCACATGTGTATAGCAGACATGGTCATTTCGTACTTGTGTAGCTGATGTCTGTGTCTCACACTGTGTATAGTAGCGAACATTCAGGTCTTGTGAGCTGAACGGGTCTCACTGTGTCTAGCACATCAGTGTAGTGGACTGAGTTTCTACTGTTTACAGCATGTCAGGTACTTGTGAGCTGATGTCTGTGTCTCTCACCAGGGTGTGTTGTGTTTACTTGAGCAGACATGTCAGGTACTTGTGTAGCTGAATATTGTCTGTGTCTCACACATTTTATAGCAAACATGTCGGTCACTTGTGCTAGCTGATGATGTTGTCTCACACATGTTGGGGGGGTATAGCAACACCTGTCAGGTACGTTTGTGTACGCAATGTCTTTTCTCTCACTGTGTTATCGCAGACACATGTCAGGTTACTTGGTGTAGCTGATGATCTGTGTCTCAAACAACATGGTTTTGGGGTAAGCGATAGCATGCTTGAGAATCTGTCACTGTTTTCAGGTAATTTGTGGCACTGATGATGTTGTGTCTCACACATGTGTATACAAACATGTTCAGTACTGTGTGTAGCTGAGTCTGTGCTCCTCTCACATTGGTGTATAGCAGAACATCTCAGTACTTGTGTTGTAGCGATGTCTGTTCCCTACATGTTATAAGAGAACATGTCAGGTACTTGTGTAGCTATGATCTGTGCTCACACATGTGTTATAGCAGAACGTCAGGTACTTGTGTGCTGATGTCTTTGTCTCCAATGTGTATAAGCAGAACATGTCAGGTACTTGTTAGCGTGATTCTGTGTCTCCACATGTTATAGCAACATTCTCCAGGGTACTTGTTGTAGCTGTGATCTGTGTCTCTCACATGTAAAAAGTAAAGAACATGTCAGGTTACTTGTTGCAGCTGATGTTTGTCCACATTTGTATAAGCAGAACATGTCAGTACTTGTGTAGCTAATGTCTGTGTCTCCACGATGTATAAAACAGGGTCAGGAGTCTTGCCCTCCATGTATATGCAACATGTCAGTACTTTTGTACTGATGTCTGTTTCTCACACATGTTTATCAGCGAACATGTCAGGTAATTGTGCAGCTGATGTGGTGTGTCTCACCATGTGTATAGCAGAACATTCAGGTACTTGTGTAGCTATGTCTGTTGTCTCTCACATGTGTATAGCAGAACGATTACCTGTCAGTATGTGTGGCTGATGTCTGTGTCTCACATTGTTAGCAGAACATGGTCAGGTACTTTGTAAGAACTGATACTCTGTCTCACAGCAGTGTAGACGCATAACATTTCAGGTAATTGTGCAGGCTGATGTTGTGTCGTCACACATGTGTATAGACGAACAGTGTCGGTACTTGTGTAGGCTGATGTCTGGTCTCTCACACTGTTGGTTACATGATAAACAGAATGTCATGGTACTTAGTGGTGCTGATGTCTGTGTCTCCACATGTGTGATAGCAGAACATCAGGTCAGTAGTCTTGTGTAGCTGAAGGCTGTGTCGCACACATGTGTATAGCACACATCAGGTACTTGGTAGTCGATGTCCTGGTGTTTCTCCCCACCACATGTTATAAGCAAACCTGTCAGGTACTGTGTACTATATGTCTGTGGTCTTTCACATGTGTCTAGCAGAACATGTCAGGTATTGTGTCATGCATTGTCGTGTCTCACACTGTATAGCCCAAGGAAGAACAATGTCAGGTAAGTTGTGCAGCTGATGGTCTGTGTCTCTCACATTGGTATAGCACAACATGTCCGGTCTTGTGTAGCTGATGTCTTGTCCTCACACTGGGTAAGCAGAACATGTCCAGGTACTTGTGTATGTCTGTCATGTTATTAACATGTCATGCAGCATCGTGCTCACCATGTGTATAGCAGAATGTCAGTATCTGTCAGGCTAATCTGTGTGCACGTATGGAAAACTTTCTGTCTGTGCTCACACATTGTGTAAGCAAAACTGTCGGGACTTGGAGCTGATATCTGTGTCTCTCACATGTATATAAGCCAGAACATGTCAGGAGTTACGTGTCGTTAGCTGATGTCTGTGTCTCACAGTGTAAGCAGAACATGTCAGTACTTGTGTAGCTGATGTCTGTGTCTCACATTGTATAGCAGAACAATGTCGGTACTGTTGTACTGATGTCTGTGTCTTCACAAATGTAGGGGTGGTAGGGTGTGTTTTTTAAGGAACCATGTCGGTACTTGTGTAGCTATGCTGTGGTCTCAACATGTGTATAGCAAGACATGTCCTACGTGTGTAGCTGCAGTCTGTGTCTTCACAACTGTGTATACGCAGATCATGTCAGACTTGTGATGCTGATGTGCTGTGTCTCAACACATGTGTATAGGCAGAACATATCCGGTAGCTTGTGTAGCTGCTGTCTTGTCTCTCACATTTGTATAGCAACATGTCAGATACTTTTTGGTACTTGATGTCTTTGGTGCTCACATGTTATCGCAGAACATGGTCAGGTATAGTGGTGTAGCTGATATCTGTCTCACACATTGTATAGCGAACATGTCAGGTATTGTGCAGCTGATGTCTGTGTCCTCACACATTGTAATAGCAGACATGTCAGGACTTGTGTCGCTGATGTCTGTGTCCTCTCACTGTATAATAACAGACATGTCAGTCTTGTGTAGCTGATGTTGTGGTCGCACAGTGGTAGTAGCAGAACATTCAGGTACTTGTATAACTAATTCTGGTCTCAGCACTGTATAGCAAAACATGTCCGGTTAAACTTGTGTCGTTATGTCTGGTCTCAACACCTGGGTAATAGCAGACGAGGTCATGTACTTGTGTACTATGTCTGTGTTCCTTTCACAGTGTATAGCTAACATTCAGGCCCTGTTAGCTGATGTCTTGTCTCACACATGTGTAAGGCTAAACATGTCAGTTAATGTGCATGCGTGATGTCTGTGTCTCACACATATTATATCAGAACCTGTCATTAACTTGTGTAGCTGCATTTTGTGGCACTGTGTATAGCAGAACATTCAGGTCCTTTGTAGCTGATGTCTGTCTCACACTGTGTCAGGTAGAAAACTGTCAGGTACTTCTTGAGCTGATGTCATTGTCTCACACATGTGTTATGCAGAGACTGTCTGATGGTACTTCTGTCAGGCACTTCTGGTGTCTCGTCCTGTGTCTAGGGAAAACATTTTCAGTACATTGTGTACTATGTCTGGTCTTCTCGCACATGTATAGCAAACCTTCCGGTACGTGTGTAGCTGATGTCTGTGTCTCTTCCATGTAAAAACAGAACATGTCAGGTTCTTGTGTAGCTGATTTCTGTGTCTCACATGGTGTATAGCAGAACATTTCGGTACTTGTAGCTGATGTCTGTTTCTCATCACAAATGTGTATAGCAGGAACATGGTCAGGTACTTGTGTACTGATTCTGTGTCTCACCATGTGGTAAGGAGAAGCGTCAGGTACTTGTGTAGCTGATGTCTGTGTCTCACACATGTGTATAAGCAGCCATGTTCAGTTACTTGTGTAGCTCATGTCTGTGTCTTTCCCATGTGTATAGCAGAACATGTCAGGCACTTTGTGTAGCTGATGTCTGTGTCTCACCATGTGTATAGCAGAACTGTCAGGGTAATTGTGCAGAATTGATGTCTGTGTCTCACACATGTGTATAGCAGAACATGTCAGTAATGACCGTGATCTACTACACTTCGCTCACAAAGGAATGCAAGACACTCACCTGGAAAGCGCTGTAATCCAACCCATACACTGGAGCCCTGGCCGGCACGACCGATTCATCATCGAACTAACACCATCGCGACAACCTTGCAGTCGCTCGGTCCTGAACTGGAGAGGAGAGGCCATGCGACAAGTGGATGTGTGGAACTGACACCTTACCAACAACACCTTCCTCCCGACCTCCGACCGCGTTTCCTAACGGCGTCCCAACTCCACACGCGTGAACAGCCGCGAACATCCACGCAGAGGTGGACAACTTGGACTTTGCTGGCCCACCTCAAACAATTGAGAACAGCAGCAACAACTCGGGACATCTATGCTTTATCGTTGCCAACTAATCGTGAGTGCCCGTACTTCCATTTAATATCACTTATAAAAGCTTATTAAAATAAAGCGCGATAAAAGAGCCTACACAGGTGTATGGCCCTACATCTGTTTAATAGCAAAACCCTGGACACCAATCTACTATGAAAGTTAATCCTGCGATTTCTCAATATAAGTCCGATCCCAAGTTTTATACCTCGTGAGTTTATTGGCTTTTTATTTTTATTTTTTATGCATGCATTTTTAGATCTTTAGATCTCTTTTCATTGCCTAGTAGAGGTGTAAGTAATATCCAAGCCATCCATTTTTTATCAACTTAATCGTGTGCACAAGCACCATATGCTTGTCAGAGGTATTGTTAATACCCAGAGCCTCTATTTTTTTTTTCAATTCTCTAGACGTAGATAAAGTGATTGTTCCCCCTTTATGAAAGAAAATATTGTATATATGATATTATATTTAAAAAACAGACTAATCAAGTCCACATACTTTATGATCGAAATATCAAAGTTATATAATATCCATCTGTACAGATACTATATGTGTCGGTCCTAAATTAAGACAATATTTGTTTGCAATTTTTTAAGGCCTGGTTTGTATTTTTCCTTTATTTATTTATTTCTGTCAGAAATTGGTTATTAAAAATTATCATTCACGTTCTGAAACCGTCTTTTGAGCGTGCCACATCACACAAAAAAATTATTACTGCGGGGCGGCAGTCTATAGACTACAGAGGCTGGCGCTAATACTACGGGGGCAGCTTGCTATAATTTATGGCGCTGGCAGGCTAATACTACAGAGGCTGCAGGCTATAGAAACAGTGCTGGTGGACTATATACTACAAAGGTGCTGGCAGGCCTATATACTCACAGGGGGCTGGCAGGCTATAACTCAGGGACTGGTAGGCTAATAAGCTGTCAGGCCTTGCAGGCTATATCTACTACGGGCTGCAGCTATATACTCAGGGGCTGGCACTATAATCCTACTGGGCGGCTATATCTAAAGGGCATGCTTCTATATTTAGAGACTGCCGAGGCTATATCTACAGAGGGCTTGGCAGGCTATATACTACAGGGGGTCAGGCTATAGACTACGGGGCGGCTACTATATATTATGAAGCTGCCAAGCTATATACCTACAGGGGCTGAGTCGATAATACTACAGGGGGCCAGGACTATATTCACAGGGGCTGGCAGGCTAATAATACAGGAGGCTTGTCATGCTATATACTTGGGGCGTGGCTATACAGCATAGGCTTTATCTAGTGTGCAGGGGCGGCAGTGCTATTACTGTGGGGGGCCTGGCGTGTCTTATACTGCAGGGGCATGGCAGACATCTACTGGTGAAGTCAGGGGGCGGCAGGCGATATACTGAACGGCAGTGGCTGGCAGTAGGTGCTATAAGCTGGGAGCTGGCGGTCTATATACTGGCAGGGCTGGACAGCTAGTATACTGGGGGCTGGCGTCTGATATTCGGCAGGGGCTGGCATGGCAGGCTATATACTGGGGGTCTTGTCAGCTATATACTCGCAGGGCTGGCAGGCTATAGGACTGGGGGGCTGCGGTCTATATAACTGCAGGGCTGGCGGCTATAATACTGGGGCTGGCGGTCTATATACTGCAGGGGCTGGCAGGCTATATACTGGGAGGCTGGCGGTCTATATACTGCAGGGGCTGGCAGGCTATATACTGGGGCTGCTGTCCTAGATGACTGCAGTGGGCTGGCAGGCTATATACTGGGAGTCTGGCGTCTATATACTTGCGGGTCGGCAGCTATATACTGGGGGGACTATAACCCCGGAAGAAGACAAATGTAAGGTGAAACTTCCGCGATTCAAGATGTCCGACGAGGATTCGAGCTGCCGCAATCAATAATCATCTTGATAATCTTCTGCCTTGTGTCTCTTCCCCCTGAGGTCCGCTGGTGTACACCTCTCCTTCCCAGTTCATGTAATTGCAAATTTCTTGCTACATAATTTTGTTTTTTAAATTCCTGTGGTTTTGTCCAATCAGTCGGTTGTTCGACTCCACGCACCCTCCCCCATTGGTGTCGGCATGCAAGAGCCGCGACGGTGCACCACAATCCCCAATCGCATGAGGCCAAAACCCGGGCAAAGTTGGAACCCGACGAAAATGCGGTTTCAGACCCTCAGTAAATGAGGGCCCACAATGGATTCCTTTATCACGTTGGTTTACTATTGCAACTTAATTTCTCAGAGCAGGAGATATCTGACTATGGATCTTTCAATCGGATCTGGTTCCGGAGGGTATCCTTAGTTGGATGCACTCGTGCTTGCAATCCAAAAAGGAATTTGGCGGTCCAGGGTTGGAAGAAAAGTTTTGTGGATCCCTCTGCTCTATTTTTCTTAATGGAGTTCTGTGTTTTATCTGCTTATTTTCTCATCAATCGGAAAATCTTGATAGCAGAGGGAACTTTTTTTTTTTTTATATAATTTTCCATGAACTGACATAATTTCTTTCTAAGCTCCATTCTTCGAGTAGTTCTAATTTTGGGAGGTGGCTTTGTCTACTTGTAGATCAAAGGGTGTAGAGTAACGCCGTGGGCCACATGGCCGATATAAAAATATGATAATGGTTATTCCCACCATATCATAACGGACATATAGCACCAAAGGGAATAAAATTTCATCGTGTTTTGCCATTTTGAAACAGAAAAAATATAAGAATGGCAGCATACCTCATCTCACGTCGGCAAAAAAGACACGAACCCCAGCTCTGTCCACTGAAGTATTGAAAAGTATTAGCGCCAAACACGAAAAATGAGAATGTTTTGTTGTTGTACGGGAGGATTAAATTTTTGTAAATGCATGAAAACGTGATGATGTTGGGTTCACCAATTTCACTTCAACTGCAACGGGCATGGTATATTAAAATCCGTCACTATGAAGTGCAGTTTGTTACGCGAAAACACGCCTCAACGGCCTCTACGAGAAAATAAAAGTTGTCGATTTGAAGTGGCTGAGGGAAAAATTACAACTCAAAAAATCCAAAAAGGCCCTGTCGTTAGGGGTTAAAAGCTTGTGGACCACCAACCCATGATTTTCGCTCTCCTCCGGTTTCTCTCCGCCTGTTCAAAAGAACTTGTCATCCGAAACTCCATGTGATTGCGTAACATGTGAACAAGGAACAAGTTTATGGTTGCAAGATCTGTCACCTAATGTCCTCAGGATGGTGCCGAGTTAAGAGAGACAATATCGGGATACTATTGTATAGTTTTCTTAGACACATTTATGGTACAACACAACCTTTGTTGACCTACATCGGGGCGCATTTCAAGAGCAGACTATGGGGACTATCCAGTGATGGTGGAGGTATGTCATATACATTACATTAACCTCTCTGAAAATCACATAATAAAAGACAAACTGTGATTGCAGAGATTTTTTAAATAGATTTGTCAACCAATTGTGCACAACAAATAAAGAAGCATCGGTGAACAGAAAAAGCGCTCCTGTAGGGTCACACCAGCGAAAGGTATCACTTTACTGTGGTGCCCAAATGTTTACACTTGACAACTAATCCCAGTGTAACTATTGGCTTGGAAACACAATCTTGATACATCAATTCTTAGACTAGGAAGATCAATAAGCATTCCTGCAAAAGCGAACTACTAGAAGACGTTCCCCCCAAACTTACTACTTACTGAACAAAATAGTGGTGCGGAGCTACAATGATGTCAACGGTGATGCTAAAACTCGACGCTACATTAAGTGTCCAGGTTTCCAAATTGTTGATTCCATTTAGACCAGACTCGACCCTCCACCTAATATCTCCCATAATTGGCCAAATAAATGAGAAAACTAAAATAAAAAAAAAAACATAATCACCACTCAACGAAGGACTCAAACGATGAGAAAATAAATCTGTCACATCCCGATCAATGAAAGGAACCATCCCCCAAAAGTATACCTCATAGCTGCAAAATGTTGTATAAGCTTAAGCCCCTCCGACACAAGCCGATAAGATTGTCCAATCACATCACTCGCAACGATGCCGACTGGACGTTGAAAACAGAACCGAATGACAAACTGATTAGTTCCGGTTGTCGACGTTGCATCCAGCACTCGATACGATTGTGATATGACGTGAGAACGCCTCATCGCCCCCTAGCGTGGTACGGACCCTTTATTTATATTGAAAAGCAGAAGCTAAATTAAAGCGCTTTATCAACCACCTAAATCCATTATGTCGTCATCAACTGTCCATTGTGAGAATCTTTGGTGCTGTTGGCCGGGATCACACTAAGTGCAGGGTGTTTATGGCGCATTTACTGTAGTGATTGGATGTAGTCTTTTCTTGTGTCACCATCAGATTATAATGGTAACTACAGCCTTCCCACATCAACCCTCAGTTCTGTCTCATATCCAAAGGGTGGTGATTTTGGCCCGATACGGCCCACGATTCCACTTTCATCAGCACCGATGCACTCACTCTAGGCTTTCCAGTAGGACTCGGTCCGACATTCGAGTCTTGAGTAAAATTATAGCCTGCATAAAAGAACCTGACATTCATGGTTTGGTCACTTCATCAGTACATTGCGGGGAGATTATCTGCACTTCTATGCTCTTTTTGGTGCCGTGCCTGCATATAGTGGCAAAAAACTCAGTGACATTTGCTTTCCTACCTGGCATATATGGAGCGGTGTGTCCACCTGATACATCACAAGGGCCTAAGGCACTAGCATCAGTGTATGACAAATTCCCCCCACTATCTACAGGCTCTACAATGGCCAAAGAAGGACACTATAAGGTGTTAGGAATGTGGACTACCAGTAGAAGACCTTCATCCTTAATAACAGAATATCTTGCTTACTTTATAGACCCAGGCAGACATCTGCTTCATATGTAGAGTTAACTGGATGTCCAAATCTGTAGACCATAACCTTAGACATCAGGAAGTCACCATGGATCCACCATCATAGCATCCTATAGACCACATCAGCGGACATCAACTAGACTGCTGCCAGGGCAACAAAGTTTGCTCAATCCTTTCTTGGTTATGGCCGCCCATATCACATATCCGATCATGGGTTACAATCCATATCATTCCCTAAAAGTATTTCACTTTCTAAATTGAAGCCCCCCAATTAAGATGGTCGGATGTGTGTATATTACATTGCTGATGTCCTACATTTGCATCATGTGGCCCACAGATATTGTAGCACACAGTCCAAAGTCGAAGCAGATCCTCAAGTGACGCATCCACTTACCGTGGTCTCATTGGTCTCCAGTGAAGCTCCATTCGTGGCTGGGCGTCAATTCAATTTAATAGTTGGTCCTCAGCCTCACCACTAAAGGGGACTCCAGCTTAACTTTAATCTCACCCCAACTCCAAATGTAATCCGTGTTTTGTGTGAGAAGGAGCGGAGGACTTCAAGTCACCAGATTCTCAAACTCCCAGTATACACAAGTTCACTTTGTAGGATTCAACCTGATTGTGGCTTCACACCTGCATGAACAGTTCTGTGATCACAGATGCAGTGCAAATTACCTTAGTACACCTGTACTTAGGCCAGGCATAGGTGAAAGGGAACCTGTCACTACGTCTATCTGCCAATAAGGAAGATCATACCTCACTTTTCTGTATTTGCGTTGTTATAAATAATCAATGAGAAGGATAAAGACCGCCACACTTGTCTATGCTGAGGGTAAGCCCCGTAAAAGTTTTGTGTTCCAGAGTTCCCTGCTGCAACCCCGCCCTTCCTCTCCGTTCGCTTGTAAATAGCCCCTGCATGCTCCTGCGGATCCGGCACATGTCATTCAGGAGGCAGTCAGAGGATGGTGTGTAAAAGAGGACGGAGGGCCGGGGTGTGGCAGATGCCGTGGACAGCTATGAACACCCAATGGCTCACTTCACTAGATTTCATGCCGCGGTAATAGTGCAAGTGGATTTATTGTTAATTCGCATGAGCCATTGGGGCACATTTTAACTTACCTGTCCTCGGCGTTCACATAAAGTGCATTGTCCGTGTAATGCACGTACCGTGTGCCTGATATCCTGCATGTAAACGCTTCCCCGGTCCCGCCGAATTCACCTCTTCTTTCCCAGTGCATTAAGTGAATTGGATTGTGGCACAAATTAGAAAGTTAAAGGGGTATTCTCGTCTCGGCATTCACATTCATTTTTCACTAATCTTCCATTTATAAACATTTCTTCATTGGATGTTATTAAAAAAATGTTCCTGTTGAAGATAACTTCTCATAAATGTAGTCATTCGGCCTTAGAACGATAATGTGCTTCCTCGTTACGACGAACGTCACACTCTGGGCAAGCAAATTGTCTATACAATGCTAATTGAGTCTCGTCTGACCCTCCAAAATTCAGCCATCATTACCACAGACAGCTGTGGGGTCATGTAGTAAATCCCGGACATTTCATATACAACAAGTTTGTTTCTTTTTGATATCCTCGAACTCGACGTGGCCGTATACAGGAAGCAATCGCGTTTCTAAGGGACACAAGACTACATTTATGCGAAAAGTATCTTCACAACGAACGCATTTTTTTAATACATCTAATTGAAGAAAGTGTTTATATATGGCACGATGTTAAGCAAACTGATTTGTGGAATTCCCAGGCGAGAATACCTTTAATCCCCGTTCTCAGATTGGAATCGTCCGACCAGGCCCTCCCCCCTGTTTGTGTCGCATGAGGAGCCGGCTCGATTGCGCCAAAATCCAATTGCGTTCAACACACAACCCAGCTGAGTAAATCTGTCAACAGCACAGCGGCTCAAATCCGAAAATGTCAGAAAATCCGACAAAATTGCTCTCACCGGAGGGACCCTTTTCACCCCTAAAACAAAACAGCCTCAGGCATAAAAAAAGAACAAACATACTTTCCATTTGAGGATCCTATTACCGCTTCCACCGTGTTCCGAAATGGAAGTACACTTAGCGTTTCAGGTTGGCCGTCACTCCCAGCATAAAGTACTCTGTTGGCATTAATCCATTCTGTTAGATCCGACCTTTAGATTGAAAGAAATCCATCCATAGATCCTACGAAACTGAGATAGCCCAATTGAGCGCATGAAACCTGTTTGGGAGAAAGTGATTATGATAAGAATCCTCACAAACATATTAAAAATGTGCATATTATTAAAAAATTCCAAGACCATCCAAAGCACCGTCGCCCGACCTCAGGTTTTGCCTCTCAGCTTCTTCCTGGACATGCCTCAGTTTTGCCTCTTCGGGCTTCTATCTTCCGGGACTGTTTCAGTTTTTTATGTTTTTGTGTTTTGTTGCCCTTCAGGCTTCTTGCCGGGACTGCCTCATGTTTTCCACTCTTCAGGCTTCCTTCTTTCCGGGACATGCCTCAGTTTCGCCTCTGCAGGCTCTTCCGGGACATGCTTTTATCAGGTTTCGCCTCTCGAGTCTTCTTCCGGGACATGCCTCAGGTTTCGCCTCGTCATGCTTCTTTCCGTAGCAATGTTTCATTTCGCCTCTTCAGCGTCTTGGGCTTCTATTTCTTCCGGGACATGCCTCAGGATTCCGCCTCTTACGGCTTCTCATTCAGGGACATGCCTCGGTTTCCGCCTCTCATCAGGCTTTTCCTCCGGAACCAACACAAGTACCTGACATGTTCTGCTATACACATGTGTGAGACACAGATATCAGCTACACAAGTACCTGACATGTTCTGCTATACACATGTGAGACACAGACATCAGCTACACAAGTACCTGACATGTTCTGCTATACACATGTGAGAGACACAGACATCAGCTACACAAGTACCTGACATGTTCTGCTATACACATGTGTATAGCAGAACATGTCAGGTACTTGTGTAGCTGATGTCTGTGTCTCTCACATGTGTATAGCAGAACATGTCAGGTACTTGTGTAGCTGATGTCTGTGTCTCACATGTGTATAGCAGAACATGTCAGGTACTTGTGAAGCTGATATCTGTCTCACACATGTGTATAGCAGAACATGTCAGGTAATTGTGCAGCTGATGTCTGTGTCTCACACATGTGTATAGCAGAACATGTCGGGTACTTGTGTAGCTGATATCTGTGTCTCTCACATGTGTATAGCAGAACATGCCAGGTACTTGTGTAGCTGATGTCTGTGTCTTACATGTGTAAAGCAGAACATGTCAGGTACTTGTGCAGCTGATGTCTGTGTCTCACATGTGTATAGCAGAACATGTCAGGTACTTGTGTAGCTGATGTCTGTGTCTCTCACATGTATATAAAAGAACATGTCAGGTTCTTGTGTAGCTGATGTCTGTGTCTCACATGTGTATAGCAGAACATGTCAGGTACTTGTGTAGCTGATGTCTGTGTCTCACATGTGTATAGCAGAACATGTCAGGTACTTGTGTAGCTGATATCTGTGTCTCACACATGTGTATAGCAGAACATGTCAGGTAATTGTGCAGCTGATGTGTGTGTCTCACACATGTGTATAGCAGAACATATCAGGTACTTGTGTAGCTGATGTCTGTGTCTCTCACATGTGTATAGCAGAACATGTCAGGTACTTTTGTAGCTGATGTCTGTGTCTCACATGTGTATAGCAGAACATGTCAGGTACTTGTGTAGCTGATATCTGTCTCACACATGTGTATAGCAGAACATGTCAGGTAATTGTGCAGCTGATGTCTGTGTCTCACACATGTGTATAGCAGAACATGTCAGGTGGCTGGCGGTCTATATACTGCAGGGGCTGGCAGGCTATATACTGGGGAACTATACCCCGGAAGAAGACGAAAGGAGGTGAAACTCCGCCGATCAAGAATGTCCGACGAGGATTCGGAGCTGCCGCAAATCACTAATCATCGTGAATAATCTTCTGCATGTGTCTCTTCCCCGCTGAGGTCCGCTGGTGTACACCTTCTTCTTCCCATGGTGCGGTTGCCGCATTTCCGGCCGGGGGGGGGTTTCCTGCCCCTGCTCCGGTCCGGACTGGTGCTCACCTCTCCAGCCGCACGCTTTCTAGCAGCACAGCAGCCAGACCAGCCGCATCAGCCATGGGGAACTCCAGGTCTGCCGGATCTTCCACAGACACCCCTCTTCCTTCTCAGGATGAGTCTGGGGTGTCTGTCCCTCCTCCACCCACACCTTCGCCAGCGGTGGCAGTATCTCCTGCCATGCCTATGGCTGCGGGGTCTGACTCTGGCGAGTGTCTCTTCCCCGCTGAGGTCCGCTGGTGTACACCTTCTTCTTCCCAGTGCATGTAAGTGCATTGTCTTGCTACATAATTTTGTTTTTAAATTCCTGTGGTTTGTCCAAATCAGTCGGGTTGTTCGACGTCCACGCCCCTCCCCCATTTGTGTCGCATGCAAGCCGGCGACGATGCACCACAATCCAATCGCATGAGCCAAAAACCCGGGGCAAAGTTGGGAAACCCGACGAAAATGCGGTTCAGACCCTCAGTAAATGAGCCCCAATGGATCCTTATCACGTTGTGTTATACTATTGCAACTTTATTCTCTAGAGCAGGAGATATCTGACCTATGGATCTTTCCAATCGGATCTTGGTTCCGGGAGGTATCCTTAGTTGGATGCACTCGTGCTTGCATCCAAAAAGAGGAATTTGGCGGTCAGGGTTTGAAGAAAAGTTTGTGGATCCCTTCTGCTCTATTTTTCTTAATGGGAGGTTCTGTGTTTTATCTGCTTTATTTTCTCAATCAATCGGAAGAATATTGATAGCAGAGGGGAACTTTTTTTTTTTTTATATATAATTTTTACACACGAGACTGACATAAATTTCTTTCTAGCTCCATTCTTCTATTCTTCTAATTTGGAGGTGGCTTTTGTCTACTTGTGAGATCAAAGGGTGTAGAGTATCGCCGTGTGCCAAAATGTCCGATATATTAAATATGATAATGGTTATTCCCACCATATCATAACGGATTATAGCACCCAAAGTAGAAAATTTCACTTTTTTGCCATTTTGAAACATATAAAAAATGTAATAATAAGTGATAAAAAGGCTGCAGAGTCCTAAGAATGGCAGCATACATCATCTCACGTCGCAAAAAAAGACACTACCCACAGCTCTGTACACTGAAGTATTGAAAAGTTATTAGCGCCAGAACACGGAAAAATGAAGAATTTTTTGTTGTTGTACGGGAGGATTACATTTTTGTAAATGCATGAAAACGTGATTATGATTTCTCACCAATTTCACTTTCACTGCACTGGGAATGGGATATTAAATACCGTCACTATGAAGTGCAGTTTGTTACGCAGAAAACAAGCCCTCACACGGCTCTCTACGAGGAAAATAAAAAGTTGTCGATTTTTGAAGGTGCGGAGGGAAAAATTAAAACTCAAAAAATCCAAAAAGGCCCTGGTCGTTAAGGGGTTAAAAGCCTCTGTGGACCACCAACCCATGATGTGTCGTCTCTCATCCGGTTCTCTTCCCTGTTCAAAGAAACTTGTCATCCCGGAAACTCCATGTGATGTGCGGTAACATGTGAACAAGGGACAAGTTTATGGTTGAAAATCTGTCACCTATGTCCTCAGGATGGTGCCAGTTATAAGAGACAGATATCGGATACTATTGTATAGTTTCTTAGACACATTTATGGTACACACAACCTTTGTTTGACCTACATCTGGGGGTCATTTCAAGAGCAGACTATGGGGACTCCAGTGGATGGTGGAGGTGATGTCATATACATGTACATTAACTCTTCTGAAAATCACATAAATAAAGACAAACATGTGATTGCAGAGATTTTTTAATTAGATTTGTCAACCAATTGTGCACAACAAATAAAGAAGTCATCGGTGAACACAGACTCTGTGCATATCTACAGATCCACTGGACACTGACCGTCTGATCTATGGGTGAATCCTGTAGGTAGTGAATAGTTCACTTACAGTTGTGCCCAAATTTTACACTTAGCAAATAAATCCCATGTGTAACATATTAGTCATTGGAAACACAAATCATTGATTACATCAAATATCTTAGACTAGGAAGATCAATAATCATTTCCTGCAAAAGCGAAATATAGAAGACGTTCACCCAATAATTACTGAATCAAAATAAGTGGGGCGGAGCTACAATGATGTCAAAGGTGATGCTAAAACTAGACGCTACATTAAGTGTCCAGGATTTACCAAATGTTGATCCATTTTAGACCGGACTCGGACACATCCACTTTGTATACTCCCATATTGGCTAGAAATAACATCACAATCTGTCACATCCCTGATCATATGAAAGGATCATCCCCCAAAATTATCCTCATAGGCTGCAAAATTGTATGAAGCTTAAGCCCCTCACACACAAGCCGGTGAGATTTGTCCAACTCACATCACTCGCAACGAGTGGCGGCTGGAACGTCCGGTCCGAAAGCTGACAAACAGAACCGAACTGACAAACTGAGTTAAGTTCCGGTTGTCAGACGTTGCAGCCAGCACTCGATACGATTGTGATGTGACTTGGACGCCTCACGCTCCCTCGTGTGAGAGAGACCTTAGTTATATTGAAAAGCAGAAGCTAAATTATCGCTTTATCAACTCTAAATCCATTAGTGGATCGTCATCACTGTCCATTGTGAAGAATCTTTGGTGCTTGGCCGGGATCACACTAAGGACAGGATTTATGGCGCATTTACTGTAGGTGATTGGATGTAATCTTTCTGTGTCACCATCAGATTATAATGGGTAACTCCATTCCACACGCCTTCAATTTCTGTCTCATAGCCAAAGAGGGTGGTGATTTTGGCCCGATACGGCACCACGAGATCCGCTTTCAGCACTGATGCCATCACTCGTATGGCTTTACCAGGAGGGACCACCACATTCGAGCTGGAGGAAAATTTAGCCTGCATAAAAGAACCTACAGTCATTGGTTGTCACTTCAGTCAGTAATATTGCGGGGGAGATTAATCTGCACTTCTATGCCACTTTTTGGTGCCATGCCTGCATACTGTCAAAAAAACAGTGAACATTTGCTTTCCGACCTGGCATAGTTTTGCCGGATGGAGCTGGTGTCCACCGGATACATCACAAGGCCTAAGGCACTAGCATCAGTGTATGACAAATTCCCCCCACTATCTGCAGTGCTCTACAATGGCCAGAAGAAGGGCACTATAGAGGTGTTAGGAATGTTGGACTACCAGTAGAAGACCTTCATCATTACAGAATATATTAGCTCTTTATAGACCCAGGCAGACATATTGCTTCATTATGTAAGTAAACTAATGTCCAAATCTGTAGACCATCCTTAGACATCAATGAAGTCACCAGTGGATCCACCATCATAGCAGCCTATAGACCACAGTCAGGCGGACATCAACTAAGACTGCTGCCGGGGAACGGGAAAAGTATCTGATTTTCTTTCAATTCCATAGCAAAAGGAGGAAAAGGTTGTAAAGAAGGGCAGGAGGTGGTAGGTTATAAGTGGGGGCTGCTTGTATTGTACTTTGTGGGCTCGTTGGGGTGGGTTAGATTATATTAAAGAGGTAACTCTACACAACGTACAGTTACAGAGGATGAGGCAGACAAAAGTTTGCTCAGTCCTTTCTGGTTATGCCCCCATATCACATATCCGATAATGGGTTGACAATCCATAACATTCCCTAAATATTTCAACTTTCTATTGGAGGACCCCAAGTAGAGGGCCAGATGTGTGTATATTACATTATGTCCTACAATTTGCATCATGTGCCCCACATATATTGTAGCACACAGTCCAAAAGTCTAAGCAGATCCTCAGTGACGCATCCACTTACCGTGGTCTCATTGGTCTCAGTGAAGCTCCATTCGTGGCTGGTGCTCAAATTCAATTTAATAGTTGTCTCAGCCTCACCAATAAAGGGGACTCCAGCCTTAAATTTAATCTCAGCCCCAACTCCAAATGTAAATCCGTGTTTGTGTGAGAAGGAGCTGGAGGACTTCACTGATTTCTCAAACCTGCCACAAGTAAGACACAAGTTCAGTTTTGTAGGATTCAGACCTGATTGTGGCTTCACACCTGCATGAAAGTTCTGTGATCACAGATGCAAGTGCAAATATATCCTTAGTACACTGTACCTTAGGCCAGGCATAATGTGAAAGGGAACCTGTCAGCTACGTCTATCTGCCAAATAAGAAGGTCCTACCTCACTTTCTGTAGTTGCGTTGTGATAATAATCAAATGAGAATGATAAAATGAGCCGCCACACTTGTCCTATGCTGAGGGGTAATCCAGTAAATTTTGTGTTCCAGAGTCCGGCTGCAACACCCCCTTCCTCCTCCGTTCTCTTGTAAATAGTCCCCTGCATGCCTCCTGCGGATCCTGCACATGTCATTCAGGAGGCATGTGCAGAGGATGGTGTGTAAAAGAGGACGGAGGAGGAAGGGGGTGTGGCAGATGCAGTGGGATCAGCTATGGAACACCCAGATGGCTCAATTCACTGGATTACAATGCAGCATGGGAAGAGTGCATGGATTTATTTTATAATTCGCATGAGCCATTGGGGCACATTTACTTACCTGTCCGCGGCGTTCACAGAAAGTGCATTGTCCGTGTATAATGCACTGTACCGTGTGCCTGATATCCTGCATGTGACGCTTCCCCGGTCCACCGGAGTTCACCTTCTTCTTCTTCCCAGTGCATGTAAGTGAATTGGATTGTGACACAATTTGAAAGTTAAATCCCGCGCTCAGTTGGATCGTCCAACGGCCCGCCCCCTGATTTGTGTCGCATGAGAGCCGGCGCGATTGCGCCAAAATCCAATTGCGTGAAACACAATCCCCTGTTAAATACCTGTCACAGAGGCTCAAATCCTGAAAATGTCAGAAAATCCGACAAAAGTGCGCTCACGGACCCTTTTCACAACTAAAAACAGAAAGCCTCAGGCAAAAAAAAGAACAAACAGTACTTTCCATTTAAGGATCCTATGTACCGCTCCAGCGTGTTCCGAAATGGAAGACACTTAGCGTTTCAAGGTTGGCCGTCACTCCCAATCATAATGTACTCTGTTGGCATTAATCCATTCTGTTAGATCCTGCCTTTAGATGGAAAAGAATCAGCCATAGATCCTACGAAACGGGAGATAAGCCAATTGAGCGCATGAAACCGGTTTAGGGAGAAAAGTATTTATGATAAGAATACTCACAAACATACTTTAAAATGTGCATATAGTATTAAAAAATTCCAAGACATGCCAAAGCACCTCGCCCGACCTCAGGTTTTGCCTCTTCAGGCTTCTTCCTGGACATGCCTCAGGTTTTGCCTCTTCGGGCTTCTTCCGGGACATGTTTCAGGTTTTGCCTCTTCAGGCTTCTTCCGGGACATGCCTCAGGTTTCGCCTCTTCAGGCTTCTTCCGGGACATGCTTCAGGTTTCGCCTCTTCAGGCTTCTTCCGGGACATGCCTCAGGTTTCGCCTCTTCAGGCTTCTTCCGGGACATGCCTCAGGTTTCGCCTCTTCAGGCTTCTTCTGGGGCATTCCCCGAAAGAAGCCTGAATAGGTGAAACCTAAGGCCGGGCAAGGTGCTTTGGCGTTTCTTAGAATTTTTGAATACTATATGTGCATTTTAAAGTATGTTTGTGAGTATTCTTATCATAAATACTTTTCTCCCTAAACCGGTTTGATGCGCACAATTGGCTTATCTCCCATTTCCTAGGACCTTTTGCTGGTTCTTTTCCATCTAAAGGCAGGATCTTACAGAATGGATTAATGCCGACAGCGTATACTGCGATTGGAAGTGACGGCCAACCTTGAAACAGTAAGGGTCTTCCATTTTGGGACAAGGTGGAGCGGAACATACAATCCTCAATTGGAAAGTACTGTTTGTTTGTTTTTTTTGCCTGAGGCTTTCTGTTTTTAGTTGTGAAAAGGGAGTTGAGCATCGGCTGTGTATTTGACTATGTGTATCCAGCATTTGTGAGAGAGCGGCTTTTCACCAATTGCTCCTCTCACAAACACCTTTCTCTCAACACATCAGTTTATGTGTTTTTCCACATTGATCATTGCTTACACATGGGCAGTTCCACATAAGTGGCAAAGTGGATCAATTTGGAAGAGCAGAACCATCACAATACTCACGCGAAGGTGTGCTTTAATGGGACGCTGCTGTTACTGTTATTGTAGACTCTCTCCTCGATCACCTCAGGACTCTCTGAGATCCGTTTCCCTTGTTTAGGAAGAAACTCAAAACTTATGATACTGTCGATTGCCGTGTCTTTTGTGAAAGCGAGGAAACTAAAGTGATGGTAGCCAAATCCTAAGCGTTCAGCGTTATTAAAATAACTCCCATCAGCCGGCATGATTCCTCTGAAGATGGTTCCGTCCTCAGTGTCTACACACCACAGTTTTCCATCAGGACCATATAACATAAAATGTGTCATGTGGATCCAGGCAGCATCTTCAATATGTGTGGCGGCCTCGTACCAATGTATATATCCTTCTCCTGCTGTTGGAGGTTTTCCTCTTAGAATTTGGCCATAAGGGGAGACCCCATACAAAATACCATCGGGATCAAAGAATAAGTATCGAAATGTGTTCCAATCTGTCAGAATGAAAACATGGATACTGTGTGTAAACAATTGGACGATAAACATATGAGACAATAAGACAATATGGGTATGGCCAAGGGAAGATTATCCCCAGAAAGGGCCGTATATTATCACTAGGCATTGTGGACATTGTGGCATTGCCTCCCCCTTATTGTTCCTCAGAGTACTCTGATGGTGGGATCTGGCCAATGTGGGGTTCATTTACTAAGGGCTCGATTCGCGGTTTCCCGACGTGTTACCCAAATATTTCCGATTTGCGCCAGAGAAACCGCCGCATTTAAAAAAAGAAAAAGTGTAGCGGGACTCGCGCTAACCTTCACCAGGAATAGGCCGATGAACTTCAGTGCATTCCGGCGGGCCTCGGCGGACTTCAGCGCAGCAGCGACACCTGGGGGACGTCGGAGGAACTACCTTAATGAATCCCGTCCAGACACGAATCCACCGCAGAGAATGCGCCGCTGGCTCCACCGTGACCCATGTCATAGGCTGCACTAAATTGGGGTAGAGGGACGTCCGATGTAATCTCACGTGGCATGCGTCGCAGCTCGCACATCTGAAGAAGGCACCTAGAGGAACAAGTTGAATATGTCTTTTTTTTTTACTATTGGCTACTTGGGACAGCACTGTGGTTACCGGGACAAGGACTGTGGCTACTGAGGGCAGCACTGTGGCTACTGAGGGCAGTATTGGCTGCTGGGGGAAGCACTGTGCCTACTGAGGGCAGGGACGGGGCTTACTATGTGACTATCTGTGGCTACTGAGGCAGCACTGTGGCTACTGAGGCAGTATTGCTGCTGGGGACTGTGGCTACTGGGGCAGCACTGTGCCGTTTTCGCCATATGAAAATGTAGACAATCATTTTAAAAAAAAAACTCATTTATACCTAGGGCAATTGTATTAGTGAACATGGGCAAGTAATTAATATCTGTAACCATGGTGTTTTTTTTCTTTTACTTTTTACTGTTTTTTAAAATAACTTTTATTATCTATATGTATGTTGTATTTTACTTGTTTGTATATGTATAATTGTGATCATGAATGAGGTGCGTTGTTGTCGTTGTGACAAAGTCAATTTCCCTTGGGGACAATAAAGCATTCTATTCTATTCTATTCTATTATATACTATATGGCGGCACACTGTATGTATTATATACTATATGGCGGCACCACTGTATGTATTATATACTGATGGCGGACACTGTATGTATTATATAACATATGCGGCACACTGTATGTATTATATACTATATGGGGGCACGCGTAGTATTATATACATATGGGGGCACTCTGTATGTATATATACTATATGGGGGCACGCTTGTATGTATAATATACTATATGGTGGCACGCTGTAGTATTATATACTATATGGTGGCACGCTGTATGTATTATATACTATATGTGGCGCGCTGTGTGTATTATATGGATATGGTGGCCGCTGTATGTATTATATACTATATGGGGACATGCTGTATGTATTATATCTATATGGGGCACACTGTATGGATTATGGGTATAAGGGGGATGCTGTATTTATTATATACTAATGGGGGTACGCTGTATGTATATATATTATGGGGGGCACGCTGTATGCTTATATACTATATGGGGGCACGCTGTATGTATTATATATATATGGGGACATGTGCTGTATATATATATACCATATGGCGGCACGCTGTATGTATTATATATATATGGGGCACGCTGTGTGTATTAAATACTATATGGGGCACGCGGTATGTATTATATACTATATGGGGGAATGCTGTATGATTATATACATATGGGGGCATGCTGTATGTATATATACTATATGGCGGAGTGGTATGTATTATATACTATATGGCGGCCGACTGTGTGTTTAAATACTATATGGGGCACACTGTATGTATTATATACCATATGGGGGAACACATTATGTATTATATACTATAGGGGAACACATTATGTATTATTACTATGTGGGGGCTCCTTGGATTATCTCTATGCTGATGACCCCAGTATTACTTCTGCACATAGCATTATCCCTGCCTTACTCCAGTCACCAGTGACTGACTCTCTACTGTCTCTAACATCATGTCCGCTCTCCACCTGAAATTTAATATTTAAGACTGAACTTTACCATTTCTTACGACCCACCCCTGACCTCTGCATCTCTGTCTGTGGGATTACGATAACCCATAGCAGCAGTCCCACTGTCTTGGGGTTGTGCTGGACTTGGACTTCTCCTTTGCACCGTATTTCAACTCTTGCTTGGTTTTTGCTGCATCTCAGAAACCTTACAGACTCCGCCCATTTCTGACAAATGAAACCTCTAAAATGCTTAATTGTTGCTCTGATTCACTCTCGACTAGATCTCGTAATCTATCTTAATGCAGCAGCCAGGTTTGTCTTTCATACCAAACAATGCACAATGCCTCCAGTTTTTGCCGTCACTACAATAGTGGCCTATCTCCTTCCGAATACAATTTATATACCCTCATCCACAAAGCTCTGCATAATGCTGCATTCCTCTCTCATGTAATCTTCAACCTGTGCTCTTCCACCTGCCAGTAATGGTAGATTAATCTCCACCTTAATATGAACCTCTCACACACGTCTCAGGACTTCTCCGAGCTGCACCAATTCTCTGGAATGACCTTCCAGACTATCAGACTAATAACCACCCTCCAAAGCTTTAAACATGCTCTTAAAACCCATCTCTTTGGCCAAGACTATCACACTCGCTAACTGCATAAAATATCAATTCTCTCTTTATAAACCCATCCTGTGCCCTCTTCCCCTTGGTTATCTGAGATACCAAGATACCAACCTCTAGGCTTCTCTGCAGTCACTTTCACTTTGGACTTTGTATAAAAGATGCGGTTGATGACTGGTACAAGCAGCAGCATTTTTATCTATTAACTGGTTCGCGACCGCCCGCCGTGTATTCACGGCGGCGGTCGCGTTCCGATGCATGGAGAGGGCTCGCGGGCCGATCCCTCTCCATAGCCGGTAAGTCTCTGCTGCATATTGCAGCAAAGGCTTACCGGCACCGATCGCGGGTGTTTTCTTGCTGATCGCACAGACGGCGGCGCATGGGCGCATCCTCATAGACTGTAAGCTCTTATGTCCCCACTCATCCTCATAGACTGTAAGCTCTTATGTCCCCACTCATCCTCATAGACTGTAAGCTCTTGTGTCTAACCTCATTCCTCATAGACTGTAAGCTCTTGTGTCCCCCCTCATCTAGACGTACGCTCTTAGTTCCCCAGCTCATCCTCATAGAGTAAACTCTTGTGTCACCCTCATCCTCATTAGACTGTAAACTCGTGTGTCACCCCCTCTCTATAGACTGAAGCTCTTGTTGGCACCCCTCATCCTCATAGACGTAAATCTGTGTGTCAACTCATCCTCTCAGACTTAAGCCTTGTGTCACCCCTCATCCTCAGACTGTTAAGTCTTGGTGTTCACCCCTCATACCTCATAGACTGTAAGCTCTGTGTCACCCCCTCATCTCATAGACTGTAAACTCTGTGTCCACCCTCATCCTCATAGACGGTAAGGCCTTGTGTCACCCCTTATCCTCATAGACTGTAAGCTCTTATGTCACACCCCTCATCCTCATAGACTATAAGCTCTTGTGTCCCCCTCATCCTCATAGACTGCAAGCTCTTGTGTCACCTCCTCATCCTCATAGAACTGTAAGCTTTGTGTGACCCCCTCATCCCATAGATGTAATCTCTTGTGCTCCCCTTCATCCTCATAGACTGTAGCGCTCTGTGTCCACCCCTCCTCATCCTACATAGACATGACAAGCTCTTGTGTCACCTCCTCATCCTCATAGACTGTAAGCTCTTGTGTGACCCCCTATCCTCATAGACTGTAATCTCTTGTGTCTCCCCTATACCTCATAGACTGTAAGCTCTGTGTCACCCCCTCATCCTCATAGACTGTAAGCTCTTGGGTCCTCCCTCATCCTCATAGACTGTAAGCTCTTTGCCACCCCTCATCCTCATAGAATGTAAGCTCTTGTGCCACCCCCTCATCCTATAGACTGTAAGCTCTTGTGCCACCCCCTCATCCTCATAGACTTTAAGATCGGGTGTGTCACCCCCTATCATCCTAGACGTAACTCTTGTGTCACCCCCTACATCCTCAAGACTGTAAGCTCTTGTGCCCACATCCTCATAGACGTAAGCTTTGTGTACCCCCTCATCCTCATAGACTGAACTTGTCCCCCTCCATCCTCATAGACGTAAGCTCTTGTGCCACCCCTCATCCTCATAGACTGTAAGCTCTTGTGCCACCCCTCATCCTCATAGACTGTAAGCTCTTGTGCCACCCCCCTCATCCTCATTAGACTGTGCTTCTTGTAGCCCCTCATCCTCATAGACTGTGAAGCTCTTGTGCCCCCATCATCCTCATAGACTGAGCTCTTGTGCCCCATCATCCCATAGACTGTAACTCTTGTGTCACCCCCTCATCCTCATAGATGTAAGCCTTGTGTCACCCCTCATCTCATAGACTGTAAGCTCTTGTGTCCCCTCTCATCCTCCATAGACTGTAAGCTTCTTGTGTCCCCTCCTCATCCTCATAGATGTAGGCTCTGTGTTCACCCCCTCATCCTCAGAGATGTAAGCTCTTGTGTCACTCCCCTCAATCCTCAGACTTCAGTGCATACCTCTTGTAAGCTCTTGTTGCCCCCATATCCTCAGTAGACTGTAAGCTCTTGTGTCACCCCTATCCTCATTAAGACGTAAGCTCTTGTGTCCCCCTCATCCTATAGACTGACTTCTGTGTCACCCCCCTCATCCTCATAAGTAAGCTCTTTGTACCCCCCTCCTATCGTCACTCTTGTCCTCATCATAGCTGATAGCTCTGTGTCCCCCCTCATCCTTCAAGAACTGTAAGCTCTTGTGTCACCCCCTCATCCTCATAGACTGGTAAAGATCTTGTGTCACCCTCATCCTCATTAGCTGTAAGCAGTCTTGTGTCACCCCATCTCAAGACTGCTGTCACCTCATAGACTGTAAGCTTTGTGCACCCCCTCATCATCATAGACGGTAGCTCTTGTGTCTACCCTCACCTCATTAGACTTGTAAAGCTCTTGTGTACCCTACCTTCTCATAGACTGTAAGACTCTTGTGTGTCCTTCCCCTCATCCCATAGACTGTAAAAGCTATTGTGTCCACCCTCATCCTCATAACTGTAAGCTCTTGGTCTCCCCTCATCCTCCATAATACTGGTAAGCTCTTGTGTCACCCCCTCATCCTCATAGACTGTAAGATCTCTTGGTTCCCCCTCATCCTCTAGTTACTGTAAGCTCTTTTGTCAACCCTCATCCTCAAGACTGTAAGCCTTGTGCCCCCTCATCCTCAGAACTGTAAGCTCTTGTGTCCCCTCATCTCATAACCTGAATTGCCCCTCACCTATGATAAGTTTGGCCCTTCATTAGAATGGCTCGCGGGAAAAAAAATTCGCTCAAACGAGGAAAGTTCATCACCGAGGAGAGGCGATTTTGGAGGAGAGTTCACACAATCCTGTGTTGGAGGGTTATGGCACGTAACGTTGGGAGAAGTGGATCTTTCTTAAAGGGGACTATGTTGAAAAATAAAAAATAAAAATTTGGAAATAATGGTGTCTTCATTTCTAACACGGGGACTTATTGAGCCGCCCTCGTAATGCTGGCGGAGAATTATTGGGGAGACTCCTCCTGGGACCAGCACTGATCCTCTGCTGAGGGTTATGGGCAGAGGCGATAGCTTGACGGCACCAATAGGGGGCGCAGGTACTGAGACTGGACACTAAATACAAACCTGCCCCCAGACCGCAGGTTAGGAGCCCTCAACCAACTGATATTGTAGTTCTCGTGGATAAAGGGATTGGGGGAGTTGGGGGGAGATTTAAGGATTTTTTTAAAAAATAGGTGCAAAAGAGGGAGGAGCTGATAGACTTGTCTTCTCCTTCGGGAAGGTGCAACTTTTTAAGGTGGTTACTTTAACAATCTACTTACTTTGTGTAAGGAATAACTTCAGCGGGTGATGATTCTATAGCCCCCGAAGAGGACCCAATCTTGGTGGCTTGTCCATACATCCAAGGAATATTCTCATTGTCGGGCTGTGGACCTTTGTAGAACTCTGCGTCCTTAGTTACAGCGCACAATTCTCCATTTGGATGAAAGAAGAGATGTTTAATATATTTCCATTCACCTCTTCCTACTTTTATGGCCGTAGTAAACCAGTCAAAATCTTCCTTATATGGAATGGGGCCCCTGTAGAGATCCCCACCACGGACACAGAACAGGACACCTTCCGGACTGCAGACCACATGGCTGGCATTTTGCAGTTTTCCTACTGGTAGGGTCCGGGCATTGAAGTCATCATGATAGTCTCTCGGGGGGAGGCCGACGTTTTGGTACCATCATCTTCATCAATGACCAGCATCAGGTTCTCTAAAGGCAAAGAAGGGTGACCCAAGGATTATCATGGATACGTCTAAGAGGCCCTATGAAACGGGGGAAGACGCCCTGGACACAACACATCGTTGGTATGTGTAAACAGCTTTTTAACCTCTAATATATTTGTAGTATTTACATCATTCGAGTTTGGTCCGCTGTTTAACATGCCTTTTTGAGCCTTTTTACACATTACAATACTGTTGTTATTGATTTGATTTGTGTGACGTTGTGATATGATCGCTTACATTGAGAAGTATTCGACCATGCTCAATTCAGCATTAACTGTGTGATGTATGTCTTGTAGCGTCGATTTTTTGTCGATTTTTGTGTCACGTCATCAAAACCTAAGTCGTTGGAATTTTTAATGACATGTTATACAATTATGCGGCACATTTTACTTACTGGCTGTCCGCAATCCCGCGTGTGCATGTCCAACGGAGGAGTCGGCGCTGCCACGTTCACTAAGCCTGTGCGCACGCGTTCCGCATCCGTCGCTTCCGCGTGAGCCACCGAGAGTTCTGCTTTCTTCCTGGTGCATGTGAGTGGCTTGCTTGTGACACAATCTTTTTTAATTTGGTCATAATCCGTGGGTTGGCCGACGGCAGTCCCCCCCGTATTTCTGTTTGCGTGGCCAACGGCGCACATTCGACTAGTTGTCGCCAAAAACCCAGGGCAAGCCAGCGCACATGGAAATATTTTTTGAAACCCGACGGATTGCGGTCCAGCAAGACCTTAGTAATGAGCCCTGGATTTTATTTATTTTTTCCTCATTGTCCATATTTGTTGTTCTCGTTATTTGTGAGTGAACATGTCCTTATCCTCACCTCATGGTCTCCATCCCCTCCATATAGATTTGTGTCCTCACCTCGTGTCTCCTCATTTACCCCCCCAAAGATTTGTCCTACCTCGTGTCATCCATCTACCCCCCACAAATGATGTGCCTCACACTCGTGTCCATCACCCTCCATATAGATTGTTCCTCACCGGGTGCTACCATTCTACCCTCCATGATAGATTGTCCTCACCTCATGTCCCAGCTCCCCAGATAGATTGGGTGTCCTACACCATCATGTCCTCATCTACCCTCCAATAGATGTTGTCCTCACCCTCGGTCTCCAATAAACCCTCCCCATATAAGATGGGTGTCCTCACTCGAGTCCCATCCCCCTTCCATATGATTGGTCCTCACCTCGTGTCTCATTTACCCCCACAAAGATTGGTCCTCACCTCGTGTCTCCATTACCTCCAATAGATTGGTGTCCTGACATGCATGTCTCCATCTACCCCCCATATAGAGTGTGTCCTCACCTAGGTCGCATTACCCCCCATATAGATGGTCTCCTGTGTCTCATCTCCCTATCTGTGTTCACCCTCCATCTCCCTCCATATAGATTGTTGTCCTCAACCTGTGTCTCCAATCCCTCCATATAGATTGTGTCCTCACCTAGTGTCCATTACTCCTTTCTTCGATGTCACACCGTGTCTACATGCCATATAGATTGTGTCCTCCACTCGTATCTCCATCTACCCTCTATATAGATTGTGTGTCCTACCTCGTGTCTCCATCTACCCCCCATAAGATTGTGACCTACATCGGTCTCCATCTAGCCCTCCATACTAGATGTGTGCTACCCTCGTATCTCCATCTACCCTCTATAATAGATTGTGTCCTCACCTCTTCCTCCAATCCCCTCCATATAGACGTGTCGCTCACCTTTTCTCCTATAGACCTCCATATACAGATTGTGTCCTCACCTCGTGTCTCCATCTACCCTCCATATAGATTGATATTCCGCTATTCACCATTGTAATCGCATGTCTCCATCTACCCCTCCATTATATTGTGTCCTCACCTCGTGTCCCATCTACCCTCCCATATGAGATTGTGTCCACCTGTTCCCTCTACCTCCATACAGTTGTCCCTACATCGTCCCTACCCTCCATATGAGATTGTGTCCTCACCTCATGTCTCCATCTACCCTCCATATAGATTGTGTCCTCACCGCATTGCTCCCATCTACCTCATTAGTGTGGCCTCACCTCTATCTCCATCTCCCTCTCACAAGATTGTGGCCTCACCTCGAATCTCAAAAAAAAAAATCTCCCCTCCACATAGATTGTGTCCTCCCACCTCATGTCTCCATCTCCCCTCCATATAGATTGTGTCTCACCTCGTGTCTCCATTCGCCCTCCAATAGATTGTGTCCGTCACCTCGTGCTCCATCTCCCCCCATATACGATGTGTTCCTCACCTCGGTGTCGTCCATCTCCCATCCATATAGATTGTGTCCTCACCTCGTGTCTCATCTCCCTCCATTATAGATGGTGTCCTCACCCCTCGTGTCTCCATTCTACCCTCTCTACATTGTGTTCCCAACGCGTTGTCTCCATCCACCCTCATAGATGTGACCTCACCTCGTCCCTCTCCTCATATAATTGTGTCCTCACCTCGTGTCTCCATCTCCCTCCATATAGATTGTGTTCCCACCTCGTGTCTCCATCCACCTCCGTATAAGATTGTGACCTCACTCGTGTCCTCCATTCTCCCCCTCCATATAGATTGTGTCCTCACATCGTTGGTCCATCTCCCCTCCTATAGATTGTGGTCCTCACCTCGTGTCTCTTCCCCTCCATAGATTGTGCCTACTACGTGTCCCATTCTACCCTCCATTTAGATTGTGGCATCACCTCGTTTCCATCTACCCTCCATGTAGATTGTCTTACCTCGTGTCGCCATCTACCCTCAATAATTGGTCCTCCCTCTTTCTCCCTTCCGCTCCAACTCCATAGAGTGTGTCTTCCACCTCCGGTCCATCTACCTCCATATAGATGTGTCCTCACCGCATTCTCCATCTAACCTCCATATAGATTTGTGCTTACCTGCCTGTCTCCATTACCCCCCATAATAGATTGTGTTTCCCTCACCTCAGTTCTACCTCTACCTCCAATAGATTGTGTCCTCACTCTGTGTCTCCATCTACCCTCCATATAGATTGTGTCCTCACCGTCTGTCTCCATATCTACCCTCCATATAGATTGTGTCACTCACCTCGTGTCCCATCTACCCCTATAGAATTGTGTCCTCACATACGTTTCTCCATCTCTACCCCTCCAGAGATGTGTGTACCTCACCTAATGATCTCCAATGCTACCCCCCCCTCCAGTATAGATTGATCCACCTAGTGTCTCCATCTCCCCCCATTTAGATTGCTGTCCCCCTCGTGTCGCCATCTCCCCCATATAGATTGTGTCTCACCTCGTGTCTCCATCTCCCCTCCATATAGTGCCTACCTGTGTCCTTCTACCCTCATGAGTTTGCTCATGTCATCACCTCCCTATAGATTGTGCTCCTACCTCTGATCACGCTCCATTAGTGTACTCGCTCCTCCCGCATATAAGATGTGTCTTCCCTCACCTACGTGTCTCCATCGACCCTCCCATATAGATTGTGGACTTCACCTCTGTTATCCACTCTACCCTCCATATAGATTGTGTCCTCACCTCGTGTCTCCATCTACCCATGCAATATAGATGTGTCCTCACCTCCGTGTCTCCATTCACCCTCCATATAGATGGTGAGCCATCATTGGCAGGTTCCTTCTTCCACCCTGTTACCTTTTTTTGTACCTCATTGTTCTATGTCTTAATATAAGTGTATGGGGTGACCCCCCTCACTGATTGACAGCACAACGGAATTACTGTATATCTTGATAATAACAACAATAATAATAATAATAATAACAATAATAATAATAATAACTGGCACAACATTTGTGAACATTAGCGTCACCGCTTCCAGTTATACAGAAATCTCACCTGTTTTTGCTATCATTTCCTTGGCTTTTTGGGATAACTCAGACATGTCTGCTACTTGGGATTGTATCTGTAAGAGGTGAATATTCTGGATGTTGGGACTCTCATATTCCAAGTGTCCTGCAAAACAGAAGATACAAGAGACCTTAAGTCTTTCACATGTCCTGCCGTGCATGGGCTAAAACAGACAACGGTGCCGGCCTGTGCCTCCTGTACTGGGTGCTTGTATTTTGTGGGACACTCTGTACTTTACACTGTTGCCATTTTAGAGTAGATTTGCTTTTTATCTCTTTTTGTTGCATTGTGCAGGTTCAATAATTCTAAGTTTGTCCGTGTAGTCCGTTATTTATGTCGTCAGTGGTTTGTGGCCATTTTTATTGATTTAATAATTTATTTATTTTTTTACTTACTTATTTTTATAAAAAAACCTCCTTTTATAGTCCTCTCTGATCCCAAATCCTGAAATCACTGCGAAAGGGGGCTGGGGGTGGCGTAGGGGTGGGTGAAGCGCTAAGGAGGAGGGGAATAAAGTACGCAGACGACTGGTCAAAGAGTGAGAGATACAGATGCACTAGTAGTAAAGTAGGAACCCCAGATCAACATCACAGATAAATCTCTGGTGAGACCTATGGGGCACATTACTAAAGCTTTTGCGGCCAGGTTGTTGTTGGAACTTTGGACCTTCTTTCCTAGTGTAAACTGTCTTTACAGGGTAATATACAGTATAAAAGAGTCTGTGTTGTAGCGTGACCCGTTTTTGTGCATAGTCACCATGAAACACAAATGCAGGGTGTTCCGGTGCTCAGACCGTTGCACCAGATTTATCTGCAGAGAAATGTGTCCCACGCCCTAGTGTTGAGATACACCAGAAAAAAGTGTGGTGCCCTCGTCGGGCCAGTGACAGGAAGTCGATAGACTTATGAAAATCGGGCCCCAAACATCTAACCTGGCGCCCCCTGCCACCATACAAAGGATAACTGCTCCAGTGAAGTTTGCACCATCTTGTAAATGTGCCCCAATGTTACAAGACCCCCCCCCCCCCCCCCCCATTCTCAAACCTTTTATAGGACGCAGGCTTATTTTTCACCTTCAAGGCTTTCAATCTGCGCGTTACGATATGCCGTTATATCTTTATTTAGTATACGGTATTGTTCAGATGTGTTGCGCAGTAAAGTTTTCTCTTTGTGTGAATGCGCTTTTGCTGATTTCCTGATCTTAAATGTTTTTCTCATTATACCAATTACCTAACGCCGACTTGGGCCCATTTACTACCGGTCCAGTCGCGATCCAGCGGCGCGTTCTCTGTCTGCATTCGGGTCCGGCGAGGATTTGATGAATGTAGTTCTTCTTCCGCGTCCACCAGGTTGCCTGTGCGCTGAAGTCTCTCATCCGGCCTGAATTCACCACCTCGACAGTTGAAGGGTAGCGCTCCCCAAGCGACACTTTTTCGGTTTTTAAATGCAGTAAGCGTTTTTCCGAATACGTCCGGGTTTTCTAGTTCGGACCACTCCCACGCTATTTCCGTCGCGCGCATGCCCGTCCGAGCTCGCACAGATCCGATCGTCAGTGCGTCCACATCCGGGGCAATTCAGGACAATTCGGCGCAAATCGGAAATATTCGCGTAACACTCGGGGAAAACGCGAAGTCGGTCCTTTAGTAAATGACCATTGTGTTTTCAAATAACCTTCTATATGCAATTTCGTTGACATCATAAATAATATCGATATAACTCGAGTATAATTTCTGAAAAAAACAGCTGTCGGGGGGCTAGTTTATATACACGAGGGTGGGTCTGTATACTACGGGCTGGTAGGCTACTACTGGGGGGGCAGGAGAATGGCAGGGTTATATATGGGGGCTGGCTAGCTATATATGCCGGGGCGGCATGGCTATAGTGGGGGGGACAGAGGCGGTGGTATATACGAGGGGCTGGCAGCTATATACTGCGGGGCTGGCAGGGCTAAATACTGGGGTCAGAGGCAGGCAGGGTTGTACTGAGGGGCGGCTGGCCTATATACAGCAGGGCCTGGGAGACTTTACATTAGGGGGCAGGGCTTGGTCAGGTTATTAGCAGGGGGTAGTGGTGCGTGCTATTATCTGGGGGGGGCAGGGTGGTAGCTATATACTGAGGGTATTGTGCGGGTGCGGCTATATACTGGGGGGGGGGGCAGGATGGCAGGCCTATATTCTGACATGGACTGGCATGCTTGGTCAGCTTTATACTGGGTGTGTATTTGTGTGACCAAGCATTTCCCACCCTCGGTTCTTATACTCATAGTTTTTAAATTTTTTTTGTGTTAAATTACGACCGAGTGGCTGGCATACGCTAGAGGCAGCTGTTATACTGAGAGGCTGGAAGGCAGTACTACTGCCAGGGGCTGGCAGGCTATCTTACGGCAGGGGCTGGCAGGCTAGTATATACTGCAGGAGGCTGGCAGGTTATATCGCAGGGGCTGGCAGGCTATATACTGCAGGGCCTGGGCTATTCGATGTGCAGTATATACTGCAGGGCTGGCAGGCTATATACTGCAGGGGCTGCAGGTGCAGGGCTAGCCTATATCCTGCAGGGGATTGGCAGGCTCTCTGACAGGGAAGCTGCTGCAGGCGTATATACGAGAGGGCTGGCAGGTTATATACTAACGTGGGATTGCCGATGGGGTACATGGCAGATAAACTGTGGGAGCAGGGGCTGGCAGCATATTGAAGTGGGTGGAAGGCTATACACTATGGAGCTGGCTGGCTATATACTACAGGGGCTGGCAGGCTATATATTACAAGGGCTGGCAGGCTATATACTGAAGTGGGTGGAAGGCTATATACTATGGAGATGGCTACATAATACAGGGCCTGTCAGGCAATATTCTACAGGGGGCTGGAAGGCTATATACTACTAAAAGGGGTGGCAGTCTATATTCTAAAGTTCTAAAGGGTGATGGTGGCTATATACTACAGGGAGCTGCCAGGCTAAAATACTCAGGGGTGGTGACTATTACTACAGGGGTGACAGGACTAGTATACTGCAGGGGGGGGACGTAGGAATTAGATATAGTAAAGGGCTGACTGGCTATGACTACAGCGGCTGGTGGCTACTAACTACAGGGAATCTGGCAGCTATATACTGCACGTGACTACTGGGAGCAGCATTGTGACTACTGGGGACAGCACGTGACTATAGCACACTGTGCTATGGGAGCAGCAATGTGCTACTGGGGAGCTGTCTCGGGACAGCACTGTGGCCTGGGGAAGCAGAACGTGGCTACTGGGAGAGCACTGAGCACTGTGCCTACTGAGGGCAGGGACGGGGCTTACTATGTGACTATTCGCTACTGGGGGCAAGTGCTGTGACTAGTGGCTACTGGGAGGACAGGTAATATGAGTAATGGCTACTGTGGGGCAGACTATGTGACTATTGGGTCTTTTGAGGTCTTAATCCAGCAAAAGTTAAAGGAATTGTTTGTACTTATAGTCCGATATTTGTATTTCTACTCTGACAAACTATATATATATATATATACTATATATTATATACTATATGGGGGCACGCTGTATGTATTATATGGTATAAGGGGGCATGCTGTATTTATTATATACTATATGGGGGTACGCTGTATGTATTATATACTATATGGGGGCACGCTGTATGCATTATATACTATATGGGGGCACGCTGTATGTATTATATACTATATGTGGGCACGCTGTATGTATTATATACTATATGGGGGCATGCTGTATGTATTATATGGAATATGGGGGCACGCTGTATGTATTATATACTATAAGGGGGCATGCTGTATGTATTATATGGAATATGGGGGCATGCTGTATGTATTATATTCTATATGGGGGCACGCTGTATGTATTATATGGTATATGGCGGCACGCTGTATGTATTATATGGTATATGGTGGCACGCTGTATGTATTATATACCAGATGGCCGCACACTGTATGTATTATATACTATATGGGGGCACGGCGTATATATTATATACTATATGGGTTATGCTGTATGTATTATGTACTATATGGGGCACGCCGTATGTATTATATACTATATGGGGGCATGCTGTATGTATTATATGGAATATGGGTGCATGCTGTATGTATTATATACTATATGGGGCACGCTGTATGTATTATATACTATATGGGGCACGCTGTATGTATTATATACTATATGGGGGCACTCTGTATGTATTATATACTATATGGTGGCACGCTGTATGTATTATATAATATATGGGGGCACTCTGTATGTATTTTAGACTATATGGGGGCACGCTGTATGTATTGTATACTATATGTGGCATGCTGTATGTATTATATACTATATGGGGCACGCTGTGTGTATTATATGGTATATGGGGGCACGCTGTATGTATTATATGGTATATGGAGGCATGCTGTATGTATTATATACTATATGGGGACATGCTGTATGTATTATATACTATATGGCGGCACGCTGTGTGTATTATATGGTATATGGAGGCACGCTGTATGTATTATATAATATATGGGGGCACGCTGTATGTATTATATGGTATATGGGGGCACTCTGTATGTATTTTATACTATATGGGGGCACGCTGTATGTATTGTATACTATATGTGGCATGCTGTATGTATTATATACTATATGGGGCACGCTGTGTGTATTATATGGTATATGGGGGCACGCTGTATGTATTATATGGTATATGGAGGCACGCTGTATGTATTATATACTATATGGGGACATGCTGTATGTATTATATACTATATGGCGGCACGCCATAATTGGGTAAAATGGGGGTTGGTTCCTGCCTAATTCAGTGGATCTTTAATTATCTGATATTAAGACCGCAGAAGGTGAAAATTGGAAACACAGTGTCGGATGTGGTTGTGAGTAACATTGGAGCCCCACAGGGGACTGTTCTTGCCCCGTTTCTATTCACCATCTACACTGCAGACTCTCAAAAAAATAGAAGTCAGTGTTTCTTGCAGAAGTATTCGGATGACACTGCGATATTAGGGTGCATAAAATAGGGAGATCTGTCTGAATATTGGTCGACCATTGACATTTCTCGGAGTGGTGCGACTCAAATGGTTTGGAATTGAACCTATCTAAGACCAAGGAAATGGTAATTAGTTTCAGAAAAGAACGTGATACTGATGGTGAGCCTACGAAGATTAGGGGTGTCGCAGTAGAACGCGTCACAGACTATAAGTATCTGGGTGTTTATCTGGATGATAAGTTATTGTGGCATATAAATTCAGAGAAATTGTATAAAAAGGCGACCGGGAGACTGTACTTTCTAAGATCGCTCAGGTCTTTTGATGTGGACCGTAGGATGTTGTTGTCCTTTTATTAGTCTGTAATTGGAAGTGTTTTATTTTATGCTGTGGTATGTTGGGGAAACAATGCTCGCACGACTGACGTAAACAAATTTAAGAAGTTGGTCAGGAAGGTGAACTCAATTGTTGGCACTAAGACAGAGGATTGGGAGTCAGTCTTGTGTGCACATATGCTCTCCAAATTTAAGTCGATTTTATGTAATGGGTTTTTCTCATTACCTAAACACCCGATGGGTCAGCGTAGCACATTTAGTGATCGGTTTCTGCATATGAAAT
>WNYA01002085.1:0-49723 GCA_019512145.1 Engystomops pustulosus
ACCACAAGGTTAGGTCACAATCAATAATGGATGGGAGATGGGAGACACAAAAACAGTTGTTGAGGGACAAAATCTATATGGAGGGTAGATGGGAGGACACGCGTGAGTACACAATCTATTGGGAGGTTTACTTTTCGGGAAATCTAAGGTGAGGAACACAATCGAATTATGGGGGTGACGGCCGGAGACACGAGGAGGACCCAAATTCTAGTATGGAGGGTTTAGAATGGAGACAACGAGGTGTGAGGCACACAATCTATATGGAGGGATAATTTTGGAGACACGAGGTGAGGACACATCTATATGAAGGCTAGTATGGAGAGACACAGGTGAGGACACAATCTATAAGGAGGGGAAATGGAGACAAGAGGTGAGGAACACAATCTATATGGAGGGTAGATGGAGTACGAGCGAGGTCACAAATTATTATGGAGGTTAGATGGAGGACACGAAGGTGAGGACACAATCTTATGGAGGGATAGATGGAGACACGAGGTTGAGGAAACCACAATCATATGGAGGGTAGATGGAGACACGAGGTGAGGAAAAATCTCTATGGAGGATAGATGGAGACCGAGGTGAGGACCCACATCTATATGGAGGGGTAGATGGAGGACAAGGTTGAGGACACAATCTATAGGGGAGGTAGGATGGAGACACGAGGTGAGGACACAATCTAACGGGGGGGAGAGGAGGACACGAGGTGAGGACACAATCTATAATGGGGAGGGAGATTGAGAACTAGGAGGACACACATCTATATGGGGGTAGAGGAGCACACGAGGAGGGACACAATTACACAGTGAGGGTAGATGGAGACACAGGTGAGGACACAAATCTATATGAGAGGGTGAGAACTGGAGACATAGTGGGGGGGGAAGGGACACATCTAACATATGGAGGGTAGATGGGAGGACACGGAGCGAGGACACAATTCTATATGGGGGAGTGATGGAGAACGAGGTGAGGACACAATCATATGGAGGGAAGATGGAGACAGAGGTGAGACACAGTCTATCATGGAGGTAGATTGGACGAGGATGAGGTGGCACAATTATTATGGGGGTGCGAGATGAAGACACAAGTGAGGGTCACACAATCTTATGGAGGTAGGATGGAGACACGGAGTGACGGCACAATCTAATGGAGAGGTAGATGGAGACACGAGGTGAGGACACAAATCTATAAGGAGGGTAGATGGAGACACGAGGTGAGGTACACAATCTTTATAATGGAGGGAAAGATGGAGGTATACACAAGGTTGAGGTCACAATCATATGTAGGGGAGGATGGAGACACAAGGTGAGGACAAAATCTATATGGAGGGGTAAGGGAGACACGCGGTGAGGACACAATCGATATGGGAGGTAGATAGGATGGGAAGTTAGGATGGACAGGATAATAAAGTGAGGGACACAATCTATATGGGGTAGAGTGGAGACACGAGAGTGAGGACACAAATCATATGGGGGGAGATGGAGGACACGAGGTGAGGACACAATCTTATGGAAGGGGAATCTGGAGACACGAGGTGAGGACCACAAAGTCGATATGAAGGCTGATGGAGACACCAAGGTGAGGAACACACATCTATAAGGATGGGGAAAATGGAGACAAGAGGTGGGAGGACACAATCTATATGGAGGGTAGAAACAGATGGAGGTACGAGATAGAGGAGGTCACAATCTATTGGGAGGTTAGATGGAGACACAGGTGAGGACACAATCTATAGGAGGGTGAGATGAGACAACGAGGTGAGGTCACAATCTATATGGAGGGGAAGATGGGAGACACCAAGGTCAGGTCACAATCAATTATGGGAGGGATGAGGAGACACAAGGTGAGGACAAAATCTATATGGGAGGGTGATAGAGGAGACACGGCGGTGAGGGACACAATCTTTAGGAGGTATTTTGGATGGAGAAATAAGGTGAGGACACAATCTATTATGGGGGGGGTAGAGGAGGACGGCACGAGGTGAGGACCCAATCTAATGGGAGGGAGTAGATGAGACACGAGGTGTGAGGACACAATCTATATGAGGGAGAATTTGGAGAACACGAGGTGAGGACACAGTCTATAGGAAGGCATAGATGGAGACACAGGTGGACACAATCTATAGAGGGAATAATGGAGACAAGAGGTGAGGACACAATCTATATGGAGGGTAGATGGAGGTAGAGATGAGGTCACAATCTAATGGAGGTTAGAATGGAGACACGATGAAGGGTGACAGGACACAAATCTATATGGAGGGTATATGGAGAACAGGGTGGAACACAATCTATAGGAGGTAGAGATAGGGACACTGAGGTGTGAGAACAATCTATATGGAGGGAGATGGAGACACGAGGTGAGGACACAAATCTATAATGAGGGGGTGAATGTAAGGAGGGACACATCAAGTTGAGGACACAATCTATAGGAGGGTAGATGGAGATACCGCGAGGTAGGAGACACAATCTACAAAGGGGAGGTATGAATGGAGACACGAGGTTAGGACACATCTATAGGAGGTAGATGGAGAAGGTGAGGCCAATTATATGGGGCGGTAGAAGAGGGTGACAAGGAGGAAGACACAGGGTGAGGACAATTTAACGGAGGGTAGATGGAGACACGAGGAGGTAGGACACAATCTATATGGAGGGTAGAGGAGACAAGGTGAGGACACAATCTACTGGTAGGGTGATGATGAGACACGTAGCTGAGGACACAATCTATATGGGGGGTAGATGGAGACTAGGAGGACACAATCATATGGAGGGGAGATGGAGGAGACAGAGGGTGAGGTCACAATCTATATGGAGAGTAGATGGAGACCACAGGTGAGGTCACAATCTATGGAGAGTGTATGGAACACGAGGTGAGGACAACAATCTATATGGAGGTAGATGGAGACAACAAGGCGAGGGGGCTTAGGTCACAATCTATATGAGGAGGGGGAGATGAGACAACGGAGTTGAGGGACACAATTTCTATATCGTGGGTGATGGGGGGGGACTGAGGTAAGGACACAATCTATATGGAAGGGTAATTGGAGACACTGGGAAGGTGACGGTCACATACATCTGATTATGGAGGGTATGTGGGAGACACGCATGGTAATGGTCAACAATCTATACGAGGGATGGTAGATGGAGACCGAGGTGAGGTTCACCAATCTATTATGGGGAAGAGGTGGAACACCAAGGTTGGTCACAATCAATCGGAGGTGGAGATTTTGGAGGTACACAAGGTGAGGACACCAAATCTATATTGAGGGTTAGATGGAGAACACGAGTGAGACACAATCTATAGGAGGGGAGAGATGAGACATGAGATGAGGACACAATCCATAATGGGCAGGGACGATGGGGGAGACACTAGTTTATGGGCACAATCTATATGGGGAGGGTAGATGGAGACACGAGGTGAGGGACACAAGTCTATATGGAAGGGGATATGGAGGGGACACGAGGTGAGGACACCATCTATATGGAGGGGACGATGGAGACACGAGGTGAGGAAAACAAACTATATGGAGGGTAGTAGGATGGAGGACACGAGGCAAGGAACACGATCTATATGGAGGGGGAGGATGGAGGACACGAGGTGAGGACACACAAAATCTATATTGGGATGGATTAGATGAGACACATGGGTGAGGACACAATCTATATGGGGGGTAGATGGAGACACGAGGTGAGCACAAATCTATATGGAGGGAGAGGAGACACGAGGGGAGGACACAATCTATATGGAGGGGAGATGAGACACAAGGGTGGAGGAACAATCTATATGGGAGGTAGATGGAGACAACGGGTTGAGGACACAATTATATGCTGGAGGGGTAGATGGAGAACACGAGGGGGAGCACAATCTATATGGAGGGTAGATGAAGACACGAGGTGAGGACACAATCTATATGGGGGTAGATGGAGGACGAGTGAGGACACAATCTACAGGGGGGTAGATGGAGACACGAGGTGAGGGAACAAATCATATGGGGTAGGAGAAGGTAGCACAATCTATATGGGGGGTAAGAGGGAGACACGAGGTGGTGAGGACACAATCTATAGGGGGTAGATAGGAGACACGAGGTGAGGACACATCTATATGGAGGAGATAGACGGAGACTACGTGTGAGGACAAAATCTACATGGAGGGGGTAGATGGAGACACGAGTGAGGGACACAATCTATATGGGTGGTTAGATGGAGACACGAGGTGAGGACACACAATCATATAGAGGTAGATGGAGACACGAGGTGGAGGAAAATCTATATGGAGGGTAGATGGGAGACACGAGATGAGGGTCACAAATCTTTATGGAGGTGTAGTGGAGAAGGAGGAACACTGGTAAGGACACAATCTTAAATGGGGGGTAGATGGAGACCACGGAGGTGAGGCACAATCTATATGGAGAGTAGGATAGATGGAGACACGAGGTGAGGACACAATCTATATGAGGGAGGGTAGATGGAGACACAAGGTGAGGTCACAATCTATATGAGGAGGGGAGATGGAGACACGAGGTGAGGCACAATCTATATGGGAGGGTAGATGGGAGACAGAGGTGAGGACACAATCTATATGGGGTAGATGGAGACACCAAGGTGAGGACACAATCTATATGGAGGGTAGTGGAGACACGAGGTTGAGGGGGGTAGCACAATCTATTGGAGGGGTAGATGGAGGACAAGAGGTGAGGGGGCACATAATCTATATGGAGGGTAGATGGGAGACACAAGGTGAGGACACCAATCATATGGAGGGGGAGATGGAGGGATACACGAGGGTGGTGAGGACAAAAAAATCTATATGGAGGTAGATGGAGACACAGGTGAGGACACAATCTATATGGGGGGGAAGATGGAGACACGAGGTGAGGAGCACATCTATATGAGAGGGTTAGATGGGAGACACGAGGTGAGGACACAATCTATATGGAGGGGAATGGAGACACGAGGTGAGGACACAATCTATATGGAGGGGAGAGATGGAGACACGAGGTGGGGACACAATTTATATGGAGGGGTGATGGAGACACGAGGTGAGGACACAATCTAATGGAGGGTGAGATGAGACACGATGAGGAGGACACATCTATATGGAGGGGAGAGGGAGGACACGATAAGGTTGGGAGGACACAATCTATAGTGGAGGTAGATGGAGACACAAGGTGAGGGACACAATCTATATGGAGGGGAGATGGAGACACAGAGCCTTGAGAATGACTACGAGGTGAGGACACAATCATATGGAGGGGTAGATGGGGAGACACGAGGTGAGGACACAATCTATATGGAGGGTAGATGGAGACACGAGTGAGGACACAATCTATATGGAGGGTAGATGGAGACACGAGGTGAGGGGACAAATCTATATGGAGGGTAGATGGAGGACACGAGGTGAGACACAATCTATATGGAGGGTTAGATGGAGAACACGAGGTGAGGACCATCTATATGGAGGGTAGATGGAGACACGAGGGTGAGGACACAATCTATATGGAGGGTAGATGGAGACACGGGTGAGGGACACAATCATATGGAGGGTGAGATGGAGACACGAGGGTGAGGGCACAATCTATATGGAGGGTAGATGGAGACACGAGGTGAGGACACAATCTATATGGAGGGTGATGGAGAACGATGGTGAGGACACAATCTATATGGGGGTAGATGGAGACACGAGGTGAGGGACACAATCTTTATGGATGGGGATGGAGACAATCAGGGAGGACACAAATCATATGGAGGGGTAGAGGAAGACACGAGGTGAGGACACAATCTATAGGAGGGTAGATGGAGACACGAGTGAGGGAGGACACAATCTATTGGAGGGTAGATGGAGCACCATAGGGTGAGGACACATATATGGGAGGGGTAGATGGAGACACGAGGTGAGGACACAATCTATATGGGGGTAGATGGAGACACGAGGTGAGGACACAATCTATATGGAGGGTAGATGGAGACACGAGGTGAGGACACAATCTATATGGAGGGTAGATGGAGACACGAGGTGAGGACACAATCTTTAGGAGGGTAGATGGAGACAGGTGAGGACACAATCTATATGGAGGGTAGATTGAGGACACGAATGGTGGAGGATCACAATCTATATGGAGGGGAGGCGTGAGGGGTGGAGACACGAGGTGAGGACACAATCTATATGGAGGGAGATGGAGACCACCAGGTGAGGACAAAATCTATATGGAGGGTAGATGGAGAACACGAGGTGAGGACACAATCTATATGGAGGGAGAGATGGAGACACTGAGGTGAGGATACAATCTATATGGAGGGGATGGAGAGGAGACACGAGGGGTGAGGACAAAATCTATATGGAGGGGTGTGGAGGACACGAGGTAATGGTTGAGGGACACAATCTATATGGAGGGGAGATGGAGAGACACAGAAGGTGAGGACAAAATCTATATGGAGGGGGTGAGACACGAGGTGAGGACACATCTTATATTGGAGGGTAGATGGAGACATGAGGTGAGGACACAATCTATATGGAGGGTTAGTGAGACACGAGGTGAGGTCACAATATATAGGAGGGGTATAGGTTGAGACACGAGGTGAGGAGGTCACAATATATGGAGGGTAGATGGAGACACGAGGTGAGGGGTCACAATCTATATGGAGGGAGATGAGACACAGGTGTAGTCAAAGCATCAATATGGAGGGTAGATGGAGACACGAGGTGAGGGCACACCTCTATTGGAGGGGAAGGAGAATGGGAGACACAAAGGTGAGGACACAAATCTATATGGAGGGGAATGGGAAGACAACGGAGGTGAGGACACAATCTTATATGGAGGGGAATTAAGATGGGATGACACGAGGTGAGGACACAATCTATATGGAGGGTAGATGGAGACACGGGGAGGACAATCTACTATGGGGAGAGGAGATGGGAAGACATAAGGCTGAGGACACAAATCTATTATGGAGGGGGGAAATGGAGGGGAGATGGAGACACGAGGTGAGGACACAATCTATATGGAGGGGTGATGGAGACACGAGGTGAGGACACAATCTATATGGAGGGTAGATTGAGACACGAGGTGAGGTCACAATCTATATGGAGGGGAGATGGAGACACGAGGTGAGGACACAATCTATATGGAGGGTAGATGGAGACACCAGGTGAGGTCACAATCTACATGGAGGGGAGATGGAGACACGAGGTGAGGACACAATCTATATGGAGGGTAGAGGGAGACACGAGGTGAGGTCACAATCTATATGGGGTGTAGATGGAGACACAAGGTGACGTCACAATCTATATGGGGTAGATTTAGACATGAGGTGAGGACCATTGATGTGATTGGGTGTAAGGTTTCTGGAGATGTTATGTGCTCTGTCCATGAAAAGATACAGGGAAGGTGGAGGAAGTGACTGGTTGGGTAGAGGTGGCATGTAGGGTTGTATTCAAGGACTAATCAGGGTCATGGTTTGTAGGATTAATTTTGTGCAGTGTTCCTGCAACTGGCTTTCCCAACAATTGTGGGATGTATTGCAGAAATCAGGGTGGTTACAAGTTTGTGCAGGGCTGCATCAGCCATGAGGCGAGTTGAGCCTCATGCCTCAGTCTGTGGCTCTGATTTTGATCTTGTGTAAGGATCACTAAGTTTCAGGGGCTCATTTACTAAAGGGCCGCGGAACGCATTTTCGACGGGTTTCCCAACGATTTGCATTTTGTGCCGAATTGCTCCTGGATTTTGGCATACGTGATCGGATTTTGGCGCTTCTCACCGGCTTGCACGCGTCAGAAATCGGGGTGCGTGGCCGTCGAACAACCCGATGAATTCAGACAACGCGCGGGATTTAACATTTAGAATTGTGTCGCAAGACACGCACTTACAAGCACTGGGAAGAAGAAGGTGAACTCAGGCGGACCTCGGCACAGAAGCGACGGATGCAGGAACTCGGGCGCACGATCTTAGGGAATCACGGCAGACCCGAATCCTTGTCGGACAACCATGTATCAGTCTATGCATATAATTCTATAAGGTTGTTCTTGGTGTCCCACTGGTTTTTAGTCTTGTGTTCAATCTTTTAATCAGATCGGAGATTTGTAGTAAGGTGGGGACTATTTCTGCAGATCTGATGGCGAATATATATTCGGATATGCGTGAACGCTGTTTAGTATTCACTGGTTTCCACTTCAGTGATATCACCACTTTGCTACGGAAAGGCATGAGGGTCAAATTTCCGACATGTTTCAGAGGCTATTGGGCTTCCTTCGTCAGGGATTATGTCCATCATTCAGTAGTTTCCTTTTATAGCTTACCGCTGCATCTTTGAACCCTTCAGCTTTTACAGAGCTGACCCCAAAAAGGCCAACGTTTCTATCTCCCTATTTGGTCCTATTGGGGATGGGGGAATATATTTGTAGTTCCTTTTACTTTTGGCTCTGGAAATTTTGTTAACAAAATTGTCTCCTCTCCAGTCGGGGAAAATTTGCTTGATCTCAAACTTAATTTCCATGAAATGTTAATTCCCCCATCCTATCTTTTCACAGCTGCATTTAATTCATGGATCGCACCTTTTGTTTGTCAATCTTTTTTGTTTTTAGTTGTGGAGGTCTCCTCAGACTCGCTTTCACATTGTGAATGGGGTCTTATCATTTCATTGTTCTGCACGTAAAACATTTTCTCCAAGGAAAAAACCATTCGGAACCGCAGCTCCCGTAATATATTCCCGGTCTCATTACAGCTCCTTTTCCCAGTATTCTTAATTGTCGGAGCTACTAAATTTCCTGCGTTTTTAGCTTTATTGAAAATAAAAGAAGATTTTTCTGGGATTAATTCTCATCTGGTTTATCTTCTTTTAAAATATATCAATGTATCTATATAATTCTATTAAAAACGCCCCCGTGTTCTGTATAGTTGACTATGGAGGGAGCTTTCATTTTTGGAGACTCCTTGCTACATTTTGAGCTTTTTCTCCCAATAGATTTTTTCTCTAGGGGCTTCAGCGACTTCATGTTTGGTTCTTTCTAGTTCTTCCATATTATATCCTTTATATTATATCCTTTTTTTAAATTTCTCCCTCCAATAGTCATTAGTATTGGTGCAGTTGTGATGACCCGTGTGAATTGGTCCCTTGGTCTGTTTCTTAACCATATTGGAAAGTGGCAACTGTTCAATGGTCAATAACTGTTGCCATCTGTTGGTTTACTGTAAGACTTAGTTAAAGTTTTGTTATTTTCAATAAATATGGTTAAATCTAAAAAGTTTATCGACTTGTTACTGTATGTGGATGGGAAGTGTAAATAAAAATCATTACCAATGAATTTTCCTTGGGCCGGTGAATGTATTCCTCTCATGTGTAAGGATTAGAGCCATCATTGGGCCTGGACAAGTGTCCAAAATGCAGATCAGAACGTTTTAAAAGTCAATTAGTAGATAAGTTTTCAATGATTTGTCTTATGCTTGACATAAACTTCAGTTTTCAAAATTAATAAAAATTTGGAAAAACATCTATTATTCTTTACACTTCACAAGTTCTTGATACATTTGTTTCCTTCACATAAAATATAAAAAATATCCACCATACAGCACCGGTGGTCTTTAATGTCATAGGTCAGTGGTGGCGAACCTATGGCACAGGTGCCAGAGGCGGCACTCAGAGCCCTTTCTGTGGGCACCCGGGCCATCACCCCAGCGCACCAGACAGGACTCAAAGAATCTTCCTGCAGTTCCAAGCAACTTAAAAGAAGCTGCTTTCAGTCATATTTTGACACTTACTTCGCTACTTGGGACAGTAGAAAGAGGGAGAATTAGACAGAGTCGAATTTTTTTAGGACCTCCTGCTGGCCCCACGATCCTGGGTACAGAGGGAAACTGGGAAGAAGCTGAAGCTAAAATATGGAAAATTTTCCATCTTTCTACCATGTTGCTGTCCTCAGGAGGCCAATATGATTGAAAGTTATTGAAGAGGGAGCATTACGATGCTGCTTTAATTTTTGGTTGGCACCTCACGATAAATAAGGGGGGTCTTGGGTTGCAGTTTGGGCACTCGGCCTCTAAAAGGTTCGCCATCACTGTCATAGGTTCTCTAGATCTTCCCAGATGTGTATGAACTGGGCCAACAGAAATCAAGATCATCAGGAGAAGACACAATGACACAATGTGGGGGTTATTTTGGGGAGATTAATGCAATAATTTTATCTGGTGAACCCAAGGAACCTTGAGCTAAAACGGCCTACTGGACATCTGGGTGCGTGTAAGCATCTAGGAGTAACATCAGCACATCCAAAAAGACCTAATCCATATAAATACATAAAGAAGGCCATCAACAAGCATCTGAACACGAGGGCCCTGGGCTGTGTGTATATTATAGCCCCTACAAGTCCGGGAATTCACTTCTTACATACAGTACAAGATCCAAGGAATGGAGGATGTGTCCTTTGTACTTGCTTTCAATCTGCAGCTTCAGGACCTTTGGAGGACCTTTAAAGGTTCAAAGATGGCTCCTGTGTACATGTGTATTGAGAGCAGGTACAGATGTACAAGGATTTCATATGTGACGGTGCTTCTGAGTAGAACATTTGGTGGGTTGTTTGGGTGGCCATGGGGTCCCTAGAGGGCTTGGCCACCGGGCTGCAATCCAAACCACTTATATAATTATCCAATAATGCTACGATCACATAAGCCCAATGCCAAGTGTCAGCTGGAGTGGTGTAACGAACATTAGACCTTGGCCTACAAGCCTGCACAATGCCAGGCTGGACTATCATATCCATTGTGTGAAAATGGTCAAAGTCTACAAGAACATGTCTTGAGAGTTGTCACCTTCTAGAATGGTCTCATGGATGTAATCCCTCTAAATGATCAGAAACACTATGTCCCCCATGTCTCTCATGATCCAGCACGGTGCCATCACATGGTTCATATGGTCGTGTATCTAGATTATTGACCCACGTGGTGAATAACTAATGTTTTTCTTTTTAGATGCAGGAAACATTTCAAGACTTGAAGGATGTTGAACGTCAGCGTATTCCACCCTGATCACTTCATTCTTCTGGGGATCCCTGGGATGGAGGACTTGCATCTTCTGCTCTCCATCCCCTTCTCTCTCATGTACGTTGTAGCTCTTTTTGGTAATTGCACATTGATTCTAGTCATTTCCACCAATGAGCAGCTCCACCAGCCCATGTACATCTTCCTGGGGATGCTGACCATCACCGACGTTCTCCTGTGCTCCTCTGCCGTTCCTAAGACCCTCAGTATATTCTGGTTCAAGTCTCATGCAATCCTCTTTGACTGTTGCTTAGTTCAGATCTTCTTCATCCACTACCTCTTTGTCATCGAGTCGTCCATCCTCTTGACCATGGCTTATGACCGATACATTGCTATTTGCTCTCCACTGAATTACACAACCATCATAACAGCCTCATTCATCCGGAGGACGGTACTTTTGGCCATTATTAGGGCCTTCTGTATCATCACACCTCTTGTGATTCTCCTGAATCGCCTTCCCTACAACCAAAGCAACATAATCCCCCATACTTACTGTGAGCACATAGCAATGGCCCACCGGGCATCGGCAGATATCACGGTCAACAGTGTCTATGGCTTGGTGGCTGCATTCTCCTCCACTGGAGTGGACATGATCCTCATTGTTGTGTCCTATGGGGTCATCATTCAGACTGTCCTGAGACTTCCGAACTCTGAAGCTCGATCCAAGGCCTTCAACACCACAATGTCTCATGTATGCGTCATCCTCCTCTTCTACCTCCCGGCATTCTTCTCTTTCATCGCCCATCGGGCTGGTCAAGCTAAAATCCCCCCTTCTGCTCTCATCCTATTGGCCAATCTCTATGTCATCATTCCACCGATGATGAACCCTATAATCTACGGCATCAGGACCAGAGAGATTAGACAGCGGTTAGCAGCCATGTTGTGCAAGAACACGATGAGAAGTTCCTTCTCTGTCTTCACTCTGGGCCAGAAGATTAGGAGCTCCTAGAGATTGTCTGGTCTCATGATCATCATCATCAACCATATAGAGGAACTATAGAGACAATAAATGATGGAATACACTTCATATTAAAGTATCAATATCACAAATCCTATGGACCTGAGCAATTACCTGCTAGTTCAGTCACCCCATTACCTGTCACACAAGGAGTGGAGGTCACATGTGAGAACTGAGGACCTGGCAGCTAAACGGTGGATGGGTCTGAGAGTATGTGTGGTGGCCACACTTGGGCTACATCCACTATACAGAGGATGCAGTACCCTGGTGTGACCACTATACAGAGGATGCAGTACCCTGGTGTGACCACTATACAGAAGATGCAGTAGTAAAGTGTGGGGTCAGTGTGTGGCTCTCTTTTACCATGGGTAAGGACACTTGTACCTCTTGGATATTGCATCTGTATGTACTTGTGTCCCTCTATGCCATACTTTGGTTTGGTATGTATTGTTTACCCATGATTGCATGATATGACACTATATTATTTTTGTCATGCTGTTTATACGTCACTACTGTATAAACTGATTTATATGGTTTTAGCCCGCGCTGTTCAGTGCCGGGGTATATTTTTCCTGTGCACAGGTGTCTAACAATAGTAGAATTCTGTATTTTAAAATATCTTTTCAATAAAAATTAATTAATATTTGATTATCTCTATGGTGGAATCAATTTTTTGGTTAGAGTGCTCCTTGCATATTCCACATAATTGTATATATATATCTATCTTCTTTTGGACCTTAGCACTTCAATAGCAATAATTTCTTTGTTTAGTTTGGTTATATACTACAGGGGGCTGGCAGGCTATATACTACAGGGGGCTGGCAGACTATATACCACAGGGGCTGCCTATATACTACAGGGGGCTAGCAGGCTATATACTACAGGGGGCTGGCAGGCTATATACTACTACTACAGGGGGCTGGCAGACTATACACCACAGGGGCTGGCAGGCTATATACTACAGGGGGCTGGCCAGGCTATACTATACTATACACTGTGCTATATACTGGGGGGGGGGCTTGGCAGGCTATATACTGCAGGGGCTGGCAGTATATATACTGGGGGTGGTAGGCAGGCTATATACTACAGGAGGCTCCTTTAGGAACCCCTTTCTTTGTGGCTAGCAGAATTGGTTGGCTATGCGGTGATAATGAGCACTGTTCATTTACAGGAACATCAGCGTAAAGCAGTGGTCAGCTTTGCTGGGAAGATCTATAGAGCTTGGTGGGTTCTGCTGCATGAGGAGGTTCTACTACAGGAGCTTGCAGAATTTATACTACAGCTGGCTGGCAGGCTATATACTACAGGGGGCTGGCCGGTTATATACTAAAGGGGCTGCCAGCCCCCTGTAATATACCACCAGCCAGCCCCCTGTAGTATATAGCCAACACTCCTAGTGTATAGCCTGTCGGCCCCCTGTAGTGTATAGCCTGCCAGCCCCCTGTAGTATATAGCCTGCCAGCCCCTGTAGTATATAGCCTGCCAGCCCCATAGTATATAGCCAGCCTGTCCCCCTGTAGTATATAGCCTGCCAGCTCCTATAGTATATAGCCTGCCAGTCCCTGTAGTATATAGCCAGCCTGCTCCCCTGTAGTAAAAAAAAATTAACACTGTACTATACACTGTGCTATATACTGGGGGGGGGGGGGTTGGCAGGTTATATACTACAGGGGTTGGCAGGCTATATACTACAGGGGGCTGGCAGGCTATATACTACAGGGGGCTGGCAGGCTATACACTAGGAGTGTTGATTATATACTACAGGGGGCTTGCATGCTATATACTGAAGGAGCTGGCAGTATATATACTGGGGGTGGTAGGCAGGCTATATACTACATGGGCTGGCAGGCTATTTACTGGGCTATATACTTCAGGGGCTGGATTGCTATATGCTACAGGGGGCTATGACCAATGCATTTCCCACCCTTAGCTTGTACTCAAATCAATAGGTTTTCCCAGTTTTTGCTGTTAATATTAGCTACTTCGACTTATACCCGGGTCGGCTTATACTCAGATATATATGCTATTTGTATATAAATAGGCATGTATGTATGTACGTATGTGTATATAGATAGGTGTGTGTATGTGTGTATATAAATAGGTATGTGTATGTATATAAATAGGTGTGTGTATGTATGTTTATATAGATAGGTGTAAGTATATGTATGTGTACATATAGACAAGTGTGTGTATATATGTGTATCTAGATAGGTGTATATATGTGTATATATAGATAGGTGTGTGTATATATGTTTGTATAGATAGGTGTACGTATATGTGTATTGCGAGGCAGTGGCTGGAAAAGTCATCAATGGGATCTATCTCCCATCTAGGTTTTTCACCTATGCTTGGTAAAGGGTTGGCCATTGATGATTAATCCAGGTTCTGGGGCAGCCTTAATGCAGCTTGTTAGCCTGCACCTGGACCAGGGCTTTATACACTGGAGCTGCACCATTGGCGGTCTCTCTGACCAGAGCTCTACCATGGGAGGTCTCTCTGACCAGTGCTGCACCATGGGTGGTCTCTCTGACCAGAGCTGCACCATGGTAGAGCTCTCTGACCAGAGCTGCACCATGGGAGGGCTCTCTGACCAGAGCTGCAGCTGTATATAGTGATTACTTAGGGCTGTATATAGTTATTACTGGGGGGCAGTATATAGTGATTGCTCACCAGATCTTGCCCCCAGGGACCCCCACCAACTTTCATCCGGCTCTGGCTCCCAGTGCCACTTTTAGAACATTGCTCCATGACATTGTGCTGTGCAGGAAATTGATTCTGTAAGTCAATCAGTGCCTCCAACAATCTGCTGGTCCGTCCTCTGTTCCTGGGGATCCCCCCACCACCTGTTGCCGGGGATGTGGATACTGGGGACTCTGGTGCCGATGAAGAGAGGGGAGGCTGTTGCCGTGCAAAAAAGACATGATTTTCTGATAACAAAATTTCGGTGGGGGAGGTATTGTGAAATTTTATTACCCTATTATATTACTGTGTTGTGTCGTACTCCTTCCCCACCGTTGTGGAGTGTTTTTGCTGGGGTTATGTTAAATTTTTTATTATTGTGTTCCATATTTCAACTAGCACCTGCTCTTCGGGCGGAGTTCCTGTCATCAAAACATGAGATCTGGCAGGGATCCTGGAGAACACCAATGCCCCAGGTGACATTTCCACTTTTTTAATTTTTTTTTATTGGTTTTGCTAAGTATGATTGTAAATAAGCCGCAGAATATGAGAACTTTTTTGCAGGAGTTGAATATCGTACCCTCCCAGAAATGAGAAGGAGGAGGCTGAAGAGCATAAAGAGTCAGCTAGGAGGACGGTGGTGGCCCTGGGGCTGTCGTGGGTGGAGCAGAAGATACACCCTGACCAAACCCATGGCATAGGGGATTATGACACGCCCAATCCTGTTGTCGGGATGTAAGATTTTTGGTTATGTTTCCTATAACAATGTTTGCTTTCATTTTCTATATAATTTTTCAATCTTACATGTCAAAAATGCAGATAATTTGGGTTTTTTTTTTATGTGTGTTCACATGTTCAGTTTTTCAGATGCAGTTTTCAAGGTAAAAGCAGATGTGTATCATAATGGGTGAGAATGTATCACTGAGTGATACTAGTGCTCCACTCCTGATTGTATGAATAGGTGTTAGGTGCCTATAGAATTCTTTATCTGATTATAAATGTATGAAGGTTAGATGACTATATGGATTTTGAATTTTCATTTAGTTTGCTTTCTTTATCAGCAGGGAGGGCTGCTCCCCCCCCCCGGCACCGCAAACACACGCAGAGGCTGCACCCGGACCTCCACCTGCCTCGCCAGCAGCTCCTCCTGCAGGAGCATCACTTCATGGGTCCAGTGGGGATGAGGCTCCCTGTGCCTGCTGAGAATAGGCCCATAACTGCAAATACTTGTCAAGACTATGGGGGTCATTTACTAAGGGCCCGATTCGCGTTTTCCCGACGTGTTACCCGAATATTTCAGATTTGCGGCGATTTTCATTGTATTGCCACGGAATTCTGGCGCACGCGATCGGATTGTGCCGCATCGGCGCCGGCATGCAAGTGATGGAAACCGGGGTGTGGCCAAACGAAAACCCGACGGATTCGGAAAAACCGCCGCATTAAAAAAAAAATGTGTCGCAGAGCTTGCACTTACCTTCACTAGGAATAGGCCGGTGAACTTGAGTGCGTTCCGATGCTCTTCAGCACAGCAGCGCCACCTGGTGGACGGCGGAGGAACTACCTTAATGAATCCCGGCCGGACCCGAATCCACCGCAGAGAACGCGCCGCTGGATTGCGAATGGACCGGGTAAGTAAATCTGCCCCTATATGTCACAAAATCTAGCAGTAATGGGCCGAATGTTGCAGGTGCAGGGAGGGCATAGCCGGGCATTTGAGGTGGCGGCACAGAATATTCCTGGTCACCTGTTGCCCCAAGGAAATGTGGCTCGGGGGGGGGCAGAGTGTGAGTATCCCTCCATACTCCCTACCCCGGGTGCCCACTGGTGGGGAGCCAGTCACACTCCCTTCCCTTCAGTTAGAGGACTGCTATATTTTGGATCCCCCCCCCAAAAAAATACTAACAAACAAACAAACCGTCCTCTGATTGCAGGGAATCAGCTTTCAACTGTTCAGGATTTGGGGCGCAGTTCTCCACCATCGCTGGTGGGGGCCCTGGATCCCTTTCCAGTAGCCCCGGGCCCTTCCTCTGAAGCTACTTTCCTTCTTTCGGATAAGGAGGAGCTTAGTTTCTTGGCTTCAAACCCACCGGGCCCATCTGTGAGAAAAGGAGAAAGGGGGGAAGAGGCCGCTCCATCGTTCATGACGGACTTCCAAACATTGATTCCCCCCCCCTTTTGTTTGTCTTTTTTTGGGTTGTGTGTTGTGTTTCTATGTTTAATTTTGCTCAAAATTGTCGCCTGGTGGCTGTTGTAATGTTGTGTAACATGCAACAGGTTATTATGACCTTGCACACAGTTGAGGGCCTGTACGGCATAGCCCAGACCCCGTCCCCTCCCGAAAATCAAGGCAGCGGAAAGGATTTTTTAGAGTCCTGAAGTTCGGCTCGATGTCACTTTGGGTTCTTCGATGTGCCCGGATGAAGCTCCTCTCCTGAGTGGTGCTGGTACTTGTAGCCATTATCACCTTAAAAACAGTACAAAGAAAATCAAATTCGCTTAAAGGGGTTAAAGGGGTCTTCTCCTCTCCTCTCATCGGGGAATTCACATTCAGTTTCATTAATCTGCCATATACAAACATTTCTTCAATTAGATGTTATTAAAAAATGTACCTGGGTGAAGATAATTTCTCATAAATGTAGTCATATAGTCCCTTAGAAACAAGACTGATTCCTTGGATACGACCACCTCTGCTGGAGGGATTTCATAAAGAAACAAAGGTTTTTGTACATGAAATGTCTGTTAGTTACTGCAGGTCCTGCAGCCGTCCTGTGGTAATGATCGCTGAACCCAGGTTGTCAGACAGGACACAATAGCGCATGTCTGGCCACCGCTGCCAGAGTGCGGGGTGGTCATATCCAAGGAAGATATCTGGTTTCTAAGGGATAACATGGCTACATATATGAGAAATTATCTTCACACAGGAACATTTTTTTAAATAACATCCAATTGAAGAAATGTTTACAAATGGCAAAAGAATTAAATGAAATGTAAATGTCCAGATGGGAAAACCCCTTAAAGGTAAAATCCGAGGCAGCTTTCACAAAACATCTGCGCACCGGGCCGTAGCCTCGTGAGCATACATTTACCGCAATGGAGGGGAGGAGGAGCGATCCCTCCCCTCTCCATAGCAATGCATAGGGACCATAACACGGGGAATGATAGGCCATGTCCTATCGCTCTGTGCAGCCATTGCCGCCTATGGGGGACGCATGTACGAGCGCAGGCTTGTGGCTGTACATACTTCCCCCATATGGTATGTAGCCTTAATCCGAGCTTACACTGACGTTTTAGGATCATCCTCACAATATCCTTGTTGGCTCTGCAGGTATTTTTGCGCTTTTTATTCCAGATCAGGCATCAAGCTCTTAAACGTCATTTTTTGGTTATTTTCTTACCTTTTGGCCAAATGACGACTGATTTTGGACGCTCGTTCCCCAATCCACTTTCAAAATCTCTTTCCAAATGCTCCTAAATCTCTTCAAAGTAGTGTTTGTTTGTTTGTAGCGTTTTATAAAGATTGGTTCCAATTGTGTCGCATGCCCCTTCACCTTGTTTCCATAGAAACGCATTATATCATAATGTATCATGTGCCATTGTGGCTCACGTGATTTGTGGCGCATGCGCCGAAGCCATGTGCCGCGACCCAAATCTAAGTCACACCTGCATCCCTGTAGAGGCACCGGAAAGAAGCCGGACACCATTACTGTGAACTGTAAGTACCCAAAAGTACATTAACCCCTTAACCACTTGGCCATTTTGGCCCTTTTTTCGAAATCTGACATGTGTCTGTTTACGTGATAGTAACTTTGGAACACTAATAAATCCGGGTGATTTTGAGATTGTTTTTTCGTGGCACATGGTACTTCATGTTAGTGGAGAAATTTACATAATATGTTTAGTATTTATTTATGAAAAAAATGGAAATTTGGTGAAAATTTTGAAAAAAAAAAAGGAAGTTTTCCAAATTCAAAATTTTACACTTTTTGGAAAGTTTGTCATATCGCCAAAATAACTTGATAACTAACATTTTCCATATGTCTGCTATAACTTGGCATCATTTTTCAAACTTCTTTTCCTTTTTTTAGGATGTTAAGAGGCTTATTTTCCCAAAAAATCGTCTAAACCTGTTTTTGCAGGGACCAAGTTGGTTAGAAGTCACTTTTTAAGGACTTTATGATAGAACAACCCCCACAAATGACACCATTTTGGAAAGTACACCCCTTGGAGAATTTAGCAAGGTGTAATATGTGTATGTACCCCTAAAGGCAGGCCCGGCTCCAGCACCCGGCATACCTGGGCAAGTGCCGGGGCCCGGAGAGCAGCCGGGGGCCCACACACACGCTGTGCACATCTTTACTTCCTGTGATGAGGAGCTGTGTCCTGTGTCCTGCACTGTTCCTCCCCCACTCGGACAGACACAGCACAGGTAGAGGCTACAGAGCTGCTTGTGTGATGCAGCACATTATGGGTTAACCCCCCCCCCCCTATCACCTCTTCACATGGAGCTGCAGTAATGCTGAAATCCGGCAGCTCAGAAATCTGGACGAAGAGGAGGTGGAGGAGAAGAAGCCTGAAGACTCCTCTGTGTGATGCCAGGGCTGCTGCAGACACCACAGGGCGTGTGATGGTATGTGACATGTATGGATGTGTATATAGTGAGTGTATGGTATGTGTGATGATCTGTTTGCATGTATCTGTCTGTCAATGTGTGTGTATGTGCCTCCATGCTTGTCTATCTTATGCATGTATCTGTCTGTCTGTATATATGTCTTGCTGCATGTATCTGTCTGCCTGTATATATGTCTTGCTGCGTGTAGCTGTCTGCCTGTATATATGTCTTGCTGCATGTGTGTCTGCCTATATATATGTCTTGCTGCATGTATCTGTATCTGTCTGCCTGTATCTATGTCTTGCTGCATGTAACTGTATCTGTCTGCCTGTATATATGTCTTGCTGCATGTATCTGTAGCTGTCTGTCTTTATATATGTCTTGCTGCATGTGTGTCTGCCTGTATATATGTCTTGCAGCATGTGTGTCTGCCTGTATATATGTCTTGCTGCATGTGTGTCTGCCTGTATATATGTCTTGCTGCCTGTATCGTACGATGCCTGTTATATGTCTTGCTGCATGATCTATGCGTCTGTCTATAATATTGTCTTGCTGCTGTATCTGTAGCTGTCTGTCTATATATATGTCTTGCTGCATGTGTATCTGCCTGTATATAAGTATTGCTGCATGTGTGTCTGTCTGTATATATGTCTTGCTGCATGTGTCTGTCTGTATATATGTCTTGCTGCATGTATCTGTAGCTGTCTGTCTATATATATGTCTTGCTGCATGTGTATATGCCTGTATATATGTCTTGCTGCATGTGTTTCTGCCTGTATATATGTCTTGCTGCATGTGTGTTTGCCTCTATATATGTCTTGCTGCATGTATCTGTAGCTGTCTGTCTATATATATATGTCTTGCTGCATGTGTATCTGCCTGTATATAAGTATTGCTGGCATGTTGTGGTCTGTCTACTATATTGTTTTTGCTGCATGTGTGTTCTGTCTGTCATATATGGTCTCTTGCGGCATGTATCTGTAGCTGTCTGTCTATATAAGTCTTGCTGCATTGTGTATTGCCTGTATATATTTCTTGCTGCATGTGTTTCTGCCTGTATATATTCTTGCGCATGTGTGTTTGCCTCTATATATGTCTTGCTGCATGTATCTGTAGCTGTCTGTCTATATATATATGTCTTGCTGCATGTGTATCTGCCTGTATATAAGTATTGCTGCATGTGTGTCTGTCTGTATATATGTCTTGCTGCTTGTGTGTCTGTCTGTATATATGTCTTGCTGCATGTGTGTCTGCCTGTATATATGTCTTGCTGCATGCATCTGTAGCTGTCTGTCTATATATATATGTCTTGCTGCATGTGTATATGCCTGTATATATGTCTTGCTGCATGTGTATATGCCTGTATATATGTCTTGCTGCATGTGTGTCTGCCTATATATATGTCTTGCTGCATGTGTGTCTGCCTGTATATATGTCTTGCTGCATGTGTGGTTCCCTGCCTGATATATTGTCTTGCTGCTGTGGTGGTCTGCCTATAGTATGTCTTGCTGCATGTGTGTCTGCCTGTATATATGTCTTGCTGCATGTGTGAATGATATTAATCATATCAAATGTACATGAGAAGCGGAGAGGGTTCAGTGTAAGCATAGATGTGTATTATGAGGTTACACAGCAGCTCAGGTGTGTATTATGAGGTTACACAGCAGCTCAGGTGTGTATTCGGAGGTTCCACAGCAGCTCAGGTGTGTATTTTGAGGTTCTGCAGCAGCTCAGGTGTGTATTATGAGGTTCCGCAGCAGTTTAGGTGTGTATTATGAGGTTCTGCAGCAGCTGAGGTGTGTATTATGAGGTTCTGCAGCAGCTCAGGTGTGCATTATGAGGTTCCGCAGCAGCTTAGGTGTGTATTATGAGGTTCCGCAGCAGTTCAGGTGTGTATTATGAGGTTCTGCAGCAGCTCAGGTTTGTATATGAGGTTCTGCTGCAGCTGAAGTGTGTATTATGAGGTTCTGCAGCAGGTGAGTTGAAGTTTCAGTTTTATTACTTGGCAGAGTGGAGGGGCAAACATTTTTAGGTTCGCCCTGTTGGTTTAAGGACCTCAAAACTGCCCTGACCGTGACACGGCTGTTTGGGATGATAAACTGGGGATTATTTCAGGGAACAGGAGAGGTTTTTTTCTTTTTTTTTGAAATGCTGGCACGTGCGTTCTCTGCAAAGGGGCCCACTAAGGCACTGTTGCCGAGAGGCCTACTGAATCCTGGAGCCGGCCCTGCCTAAAGGTGTATGATCCAATTAGACCCCAAAAAGGAAAAAGGTGACAATTTTCCCAAAAAAGTAACTTTTACCCCAAATTATTCTAAGCCACAAGTGTCAAAAGATGAAACAACCCCAAAAAATGTGTAAAACTATTTCTCCCGGATGTAGAATTGCCCCACGTGTGCAGATAAAATGTATGGGTACAAAGTAGAGGGAAAAAGGGATGTTTGTCTTTTAAAACCCAGAAATTTTTTACATGGGTCAGGGTGCATTTGGAGAGCCTTAGTGTTACCAAAACGGAGGGGAGCCCCAACAAGTGACCCCAATTTTAGAAAGTACACCCTTGGAGAATTTTTTAAGGTGCAATATGTGTATGTAACCTTAAAGTTGTATGATCCAGTTAGACCCCAAAAAGGAAAAAGGTGAACATTTCCCCAAAAAAGTCACTTTTACCCCAAATAATTTTAAGCTACAAGAGATAAAAGATGAAACGACCCCCCAAAATTGCCCCACGTGCATTTAAAATGTTATTTGGGTGCACAGGGAAAGAGAGATGTTTGTCTTTTAGAACAACCTAGTTTGCCCTAGTGGTACAAATGGAGTAGAACCTAAAAAGTGACCCCAATTTTGGAAAGTGCAGTGTAATACAAGTGGCGCAGTGAGCAATTTGAACATACAGGTGGTTTTCCAAGTATAATGTGCTATGGATGCCCAAGATGGAAATTGCAATTAATTTTGGTATTTTTATAAAATGTTAATATTCAGGAGTTGTATGGTATATCCTGGAACACTGCTTCATGCAGAGGCCAGGTGTCTCAGGGCAGGTCTCACAATGGTATATAGGGGCTCATTTACTAAGGGTCCGTGGAGCGCATTTTCGCTGGGTTTCCCGATGATTTACAGGTTGTGCCGCATTTAACAGGGGATTTTGGCGCAGGCGATTGGATTTCATGCAACACAAATGGGGGGGCGGGCCGTCGGATGATGCGACGTATTCGGACAACGCGCAGGATTTAACATTGGAAACTGTGTCGCAAGACAATGCAGTGAACTCCGGTGGACCTCAGTGGGGAAGCGACAGATGCAGGAAATCGGGCGCACAACCGTGCCGGACCTCATCTTCGTCGAACCGTCCGGATCGGGGATCGCGACAGGACCGGTTAAGTAAATTTACCCCATAGTGTCCTTCCTAACCCTTCTTTTGGAACAGACTCTGCATCTTTTCTGAGCCCTTCCTTTAGATGCAGTCTGGGGCACTTCACCGGGAAAATGTTGCCCTGGCACAACACGGGGGACATCTCATCCAGAGGTACTGGGGCCCTGTCCTTCCTGTCCAAATATTAATGCCTTAATCACCACCTCTTGAAAATGGAGGAATGATACAGCATGGCCTGCGTATTGGACGTAAGAGTCGTACAGTGCCATCTGTACAATGTACACGGCCAGCGCTTTTTATACCATATCTTCGTTTTCCGTAGAGCACTGTACGACTGTAGATCAACCCCACCCATGTAATTATTGTAAGCCAGGATGCCATGTGGCTTGGGGGCACTGGTGGTGGTACCTCATACAGGGGTGAGGGTGCTGGAGTCCCCATGAATGGTGGTCAGAACAAGGACATTCTGATTATAAAAAAGAAAAAAACGTTTTTGTTTTCAGCTCACCGTTGCTCTAGGACTATGAGACCAAAGCGGGAACACGAAACGCGTAGGTTTTTTGCTACACCTAACCCCAGTGTCGCTCGGGATGCACTGCCATGGAATATATTCTTGTTATGGATTTTAATGGATTTCTAAATAAAGATAATATGTTTTAATCCACATCTGGTGCAAAACGCGATCTTCTTTTGTTTCGATCATGTTCTGATTGCCTTCATGTACCCCTTTCTAAGTGGCCACCTAACATGTGATCCCAGGAGGCCTCTCTGGTTTTTGCGTACAGTGCCGTGCGCTACAGAACCTCTGGAGCTTAAGGATTGGAAAAGTGGAATGCTGGTATAAAAGTTATCCATGTACAAGTGCTAACCTTTAGCCAGAAGTGGGTGCACCGGATCCCACACAAGCTTCCCAGTACCTCCTAGGACAGAGGGGAATTCTGGAGGGCTAATTCGAGTTTCTTTTCCTAAACCCTAAACTTGTGGTTCTCTCACACAACTTGTACACTTTGATTCCGTAACTTGCCCTCTTGCTGGGCAGGTACAGGAGGAATTTAAACCTGCCTTTGAAGTGTACCAGTGACTCGTCTACACAGATGTTTTGTAAAGGGGTGTATGCCTCGACAAACTTTGTGCCAAAATGGTTGAGGATGGGCCTAATGTTATATAGACGGTCAAATGATGGGTCACTTTGAGGTGGACATTGTGCATTATCGCTGCACCCTGTGTCATTACCGTGCCGTAAATTGGAGTACTGTAGAAATCAGTACTCCAATACTGCCTAACCTCCACCCATGTGGAGCACAAGACCCCAAAACTTCATAATCTCTACTGCATCTACAGGGGTCCACCTAGAGAATGATGAAGTGGGGTTTTGTGCAAAAAATTGTTGGGCATATAAATTTGTCTGTGACACCATGAGATTTAGGGAGTTCTACAATACGACTATCAGTTCACGGTACCAAGAAGCGGGCTACAAAGTACTAGCATGGTGGTATAGAGTGCCTACCAGACTACACACAATGTTTCCACAAGTTCCTGATACGTGTTGGAGATGTGGTGAAGAGCAGGGCTCCTTTCTACATACAAGTAGAGAGAAAAAAGGGGCACTCCCAATGGCAGTCTTGATGAGAAAGGTACACCTCTTATTTGGTTTCTTTGAGCCTTTTCTATTGGAGGACTGGTGACATATCTTTTATGTGGTGGTGCTCATACCCTGAACAGCAATAGGTATACAGTGATTTGTCCGTATAGGATATAAAGAAAAGAAAGGTAGGCACTCACCACATCTTCTTAAAAAATTCTTCTTTTATTCAGACATCTTTAAAAATTGGCATACATAGGGGAGGGAGGATAACATGCTATGGAGCGTTCCAGGGACGAGTCGTTTCGCGTTACTGTCAACGCTTCATCTTGCCTGACAGGCAAGATGAAGCGTTGACAGTTAACGCGAAACGACTCGTCCCTGGAACGCTCCATAGCATGTTATCCTCCCTCCCCTATGTATGCCAATTTTTAAAGATGTCTGAATAAAAGAAGAATTTTTTAAGAAGATGTGGTGAGTGCCTACCTTTCTTTTCTTTATATCCTATACGGACTCCTTTCTACATACGTTCTGGTCTTGCAGAAAACTTTCCCCATTCTGGAGAGATTTGGGGCGCATAATGACCACGTTATGCGGGGAGGCGATTGTACTGGAGCCCTCTCTCCTCCTCTTCCACCACTGCAAGATGTCTACACAAAGATATAAAAAGTATCTTGTCCGGTTCCTCATCATCGCTGCGAGGACCTTCTTTCCGTTACTCTGGAATGGCTATGTGGGTGGCAAAATCGGGTCGAACCTGACCTGAGATGATCCATGTCCTATGATGGATTTTTGTGGACTACTGTATTTGTTTATATTTGTGGTGTTATGGGGTAATTTATTAAGACCGACGTTTCAACTGCTATTTTTATAATCCGTCCCCCCCCCACCTCCTTCTGGCACAGATCTGCTGATAGGCGCTACAGTTCCCTATATTGTTCCCTTATAAAGAATGGCTGGACCATTCTAAAACCTCTTGTGTCACCCCCTCATCCTCAAAGTCTGTAAGCTCTTGTGTCACCCCCTCATCCTCATAGACTGTAAGCTCTTGTGTCACCCCCAGGAGTCACCATTACAGATGCAAGAATCCTGGTATACAGAAAAGGATCGTTGACCTTGGTGACCTTGTGATAACAGGGAACAGACAGACTGTCATTGGGGTCGGAGGACATGTGGACTGTCATTGGGGTCGGAGGACATGTGGACTGGCATTGGGGTCGGAGATCTCTATAAGAGACTGTTGTGCTCCATCTCTGCACTGCTTACTCCTTGTATAATATGATGACTGGGGATCCTTGTGGCAAGTTCTCTACCACCGATACCTCATACACTGTAGGTGAACAGCTCAGGGTCTACGGATGGATCCATTGTTGATGATGTCGTGAAGCCACATCTTGGATTGTCTCTTTGAGGTTCCTCGAATCCCTTTACCATACTCCAGCCATTTAGCCCCTGGATTAGGTTTTGCATAGTGTTATATTATGAATTTATACACCAGGAATTTTCGTTCCTTAAACGAGAAAGATGCCAGAAAGATCCAGCATCTCCATGTAGACCTTATGTGACTAGAAGACTCATAGGCCATCACATCCACTGACGTATAGACTTTGTTTTCTCTGATTTGAGTCCTCCACACAGCCCAGACCATCACAACGACTTCTTCTAGACACATTTGTTTCTTTAACCCCTTGACTTTGCAGCCACTTTTATCTGGTGACCAGAATCTGAGATGTGTCACTGTAATTGGTCATGTGAGATGTGGTTTAGAAATTGTCATTTTTTTGGACAATACATATATTTTGGCCCAAACATTCACTAAGGATTCAATAATGAAATGCTCTTCAACATTTGATAATCAATTTCTCTTGAGAGTCCCGATGCCCCACATGAGGTGGTGACTTCTCCATGGGCAAACGGCTGGGCATAGAAGGAGCAGCTTTGTGGTGTCGTATTGTACAGGCTATAACCTTCTGCAGGGACAGTCTTTCCCTGCGCCACTAAAAGGAAACCTACCACGAGGAATCTACCATCAGAAGTAGATGTGGATTCTCCCTGCTGAACTAATCTGTCATTTAATAATCCTGGAACCGAACATAAAACTTTATTTTAGTGATATGTAAATTATCTGCAGAGGCTCCTGGGAGGTGGTGTAGCCTGCCCGGGCCCTAGGAGCTAAGGCCACGCCCCAGGAGCCTCTGCAGGTAATTTACATATTACTAAAATAACATTTTTAACAAGTTTGTTTCCAGGATTATTAAATTACAGATAAGGGCAGAGGCAGCAGGAGGAATCTACTATCACATCTTCTTCTGATAGTCCATTCCTCATGGGAGGTTTCCTTTACGCTCTCGGTACTCGCTGTGATCTGCAGCAGAAGTCCTCAGGGGTCAGTCCTGATGATGAAGCTTATCTATTCTTCCACCCTGTCAGATTGTACAAGTGGGCGGGGCCAACATAGACAAAGACAGAAAAGGCTTGGGTACCATTTAACTGGTGAGAGGAGGCAGATTTCAACAAAGTCACAGTGGGGGGTGAGTGATGTTTATTGTGCCCGTTCTTTATGACAGGTTCCCTTTAAATTACACTTTGACCTGACAAAAAAAGTCATGAATGGTTGAACACACAAACACAAACTAATTATAGTCAATCGACAATAAACTTTATTAAAAGAGGTCACAGAGGGACAATTTGTGCTACAAATGAGACCCAAACAGGTTGGTGACGCAGGACGTAGCAGAGGATACAAGATACAATGTCGTCTCCTCAAAACCATACAAACACCATAAAACACCATAACCCTAACATAACATGTAGCCCATACACACGGCGTATCACTGTAGTAGTACTAGACTTCCACAGGCCTAGTCAGGAATGGCCGCAGGTTTAAGGGCTATCGGTCCAAAAGAAATCATTACGCTGTTCCCCAAAAGTTTAGAGCACCCCCCAACCTTTTATACTCTCCTACCCTGGTCCCGTTCCGTCATCCAATAGCGTCCCTCTCCTAATGACACAGAGGGATCACTTTCCTTTCAACTTTAAGCATTGGTCAGTTTTCTTGAAAATTAACTTTTTTGATGTCTTCAGGCGACTTACACTAAATACACGAATCAGGAAACATAAAACTGTTGTGTGCGATTATTCAATTAATTGATTTTACTTTCAAATATGAAATAATAAAAGATGAAAATTGTGAAATGTTAAGTATTGAAGACAAAATGTTCTTAACCACAAAACTTGTACTAATCGCCTACTGGATGGGTCACGTCACTAGACCTGAGATGATCCATGTCCTATGATGGATTTTTGGTGCCAAATTGTGACATTGGGGGTAATTTATTAAAACTGGTGTTTCAACTGCTATTTTTATAACACCTCCCCCCACCTCCTTTCACAGATCCGCTAAGAGGGGCTACAGTCTCCCCAAGGTGGAATCTACTTAGACCAAGTCAGATCTGGTGGAAATTTCTTCTATAGTTCCCACTGGGCCAAGGAATTCGTGTCACTGCCACCCACCCCCCAACCCGCTCCCTGCCCCGACATGCCCAAAGTGGTGGATAAGGGAAGATTGGATGAGTTCTCCACCAGAAAATGGTTGTAGAAGCCATAGAAAATGTCCCACATTGTGCGAATGCTTCATAATTACTGAACCTAGAAGAAAGACCCAATATCTTCCCTTCTATATAGAATGGAGCTACATATCAGTGGTTATTACTAATAATTATCAGAAATAATAAGCAAAATTAAAAAGTTACTGTTTGATGAAATAATTGTTTTTCAACTATGGCAAAATGTTTTGTTTCATGGTAACAATCAAAGTGTTTCCTACTCTGATGTAAAGTCTACGGCAGTGGCGGTGAACCTGTGGCCCGGCAGCCAGAGGTGGCACTCAGAGGCCTCTCTGTGGGCGCCCAGGCCAACACCTCAGTACAGAGCTCACCAGAACCTAACGTAACTTGTGCTGGAGTTAGAAGCTGCGGGCAGGGCGGGATCATCATTGGAGCTCCTGCTCTGAGCCCCAAAATTCTTCCTATTGAGAGGAACCTGGATGGAAGCTACAATAATAATCAGAGCATCTTCTCCTTCCTCCTACTGTATTGGTGTCCTCAGCTGTGACAAAGCAGGGAGCAATACGTTATTTCTTAGATTGCCACGTTGGCATTACACCATCACTTCTGTTTCCTTTAGACCAGGGGTGCACATACTTTTTTGGGCTTGTGGAGAACATTATCATACTGTATAACTTCAAGGGGCTTCACTGGTGCAACATCACTAAAAACGCACCTTCTACCACAGAGCTGAAGAAAATACCATCTCAGACATCATAAATACCAAAGATCAGACAAAGATCAAAGACAAAGATCAGACAAAAATAAATGATTAACCTTTCACCTCTCAGCGTTCCTCTTCTACTCTATATTCTACTCTCCCACTGCTCTTTGTGCATCAGGACCAGAAGCAGAGAGAGGCCCAGAACAGGAGAAGATCTGGGAGCGTCGGGTAAAGAATACAAGTTCACTCCGCTCCATAGTCGTCTACCGCTCCTGGTTTCAGCACCAATCAGCACTTCCATTATGATGGCTCCTTGGTCACATTTGCAGCTCTTTTGTAGCTGAAGGCTGTGGAGCATAGGTGGAGCACCCCTGCACTAGACTAACCTGTTATCCCCAAAGGCCTCTGTTTATTCCAGATCTCAGGTTTCCCTTGATAAACTCATCTGTAAACTCTAGACCCACTGTCATATTTCGGCTAATTGTCCCCTTCTAGACACCTCTGCCTTCTATCTATCAGTGTAATACTCCAGATATCTTTCTCCCCTACAGAAATCTCCTTCTTCTCCAGACATACAAAGCCCAATCAGATGCTCCCATTTAGTCTTCTTTGTCTACTTCAAACCTATCTCCTCCATTCTACTCTCTGCAATCCGAACAACTCTGTCCTCCAGCTGACTCGTCTGGCATTCTAGCCCATTGTGTCCTGCTTTAGACACTTTTGTGGTCCTTCAGACTCATTGGCTCACTCTAAACCACTATGGCTTCTTTCTGACCCCTCTATCCTTCCCAGAATCCTTTGCTCCCCCAGACCACTGTGGTGTAACCCAGACTCCATGACCCATTTTCAAAGCTGTGGTTCCTCTTTTAGACCCATTGTCATCCTCTAGACCCATTGTCATTGTACCCATTGTACTCTTCCATATCTATAGACTTCCTCTAGAACTATCATCTGCCTCAAGACCATCACCCTACTCTAAATCCATCATTCTTCTCTAGACCATCATCCTAGCTCTAAGCCCATTATCCTCCTCTAGACCCATCACCTTTCCCCACTACCATCGTCCTCCACCAGACAGTTTTTACTCCTCCAGATATATTGTCTTCCTCCAGACCCATCACCCTCCTCTACAGCCATTGTCATCCTTCAGACCTATAGTCCTCCTATAGACCAATTACCCTGCTCCACACCCATCATACTCCTCCAGATCCATTGTCCTCCTCCAGACTCATCATCCTCCTCTACACCCATTGTCTACATGTATACAGTATACATGTCTGTAACTTCTCCAGGATTTATGATGATGTCAAATACTATAGATATATATAAAAAAACATATATGAAAAAAACTATTTGTGATGAAAGAAAATAGTCTTTGTTTAGCATTTTACATTGGAGTTCTCCAATGGTGATGGATCTTCCATCCAGCATCAGGTGAGCACAGATAATATTACAGATCGCCTACACCCTTCCATATTTACTGCACTGAACTTTACAAATCTTAATATGCAACAGGTGTAAAGAGATGGAAAGCTGCGGTGCGGATCTCCTGGGTTCTCACACCATAGATGATGGGGTTCAGAGTTGGTGGGATGAGCAGGTAGATGTTGGACATGATGACATGGATGTATGGAGCAATATGACCAATCCTGTAAGTCACAAAGGAAAAGAGTCCCAGAGTATAGAGCATGAGGATGATACAAATGTGGGACGAACATGTCCCAAAGGCTTTACTCTTTGCATTCTTAGTGGAAAGTCGGAAAACTGCCCTCAGTATTAAGTAGTAGGACACAGCAATGCAGGAGATATCAAATACAATGACTATCAGGACCACGGTCAAGCCATAGACACTGTTGACGGTGATGTCTGTACAGGAAAGCTGCACAACCGCCATGTGGTCACAGTAGGAGTGAGGGATGATGTGGCTCTGGCAGTACGGGAGTCTACTGGACATCCAGGAAATTGGGATCACGATGACTGTGCTTCTTATGACCAGGACCAGCACAATTTTCATTATAAGGGTGTTGGTTAGGACACTTATGTAATGGAGGGGATTACAGATAGCCATGTATCTATCAAAGGCCATGGCCATGAGGATCCCGGACTCTAGAGATGAAAGGAATGAACAAAGAACATCTGGATGTAGCAGGAGACAAAGCTGATCTCCCTTTGATTGAGCCAGAAGATGCAGAACATCTTGGGGACAATGGAGTTTGACAGAATAATATCTGTGAGGAAGAGACCACAGAGGAAATAATACATGGGATTGTGGAGCCGCGGTTCTGATACAATGAGGAGAACCATCAGGGGGTTCCCACACATCGCTAAGACGTACATGATGAGAAGAACGATGGATATCCACACATGGGATGGCTCAACGCCTGGAAGCCCCTCCAGGATGAAGATACCGGGGTAAATGTCAGAGAGGTTGATGGAGGTCATGATCTTGTCCATGGATGGAGATCACCTGCAGAACGACAGAATGGAGACCAAGTGTCATGTCATCAACAGAAAGAAATCTAAAGAAATTCCATTTGGTGGGAACCAATCAGCCGCCAATACGGGTCCTATGGCAGACTCTCAGACGCATTGTTTTATTTTTCTAGATGTCTTTTCCTGTCAGATGTGCCTGCTGCTGTATTTCGCACTGCGTTGTTTTGGTATTATGGGGTTACATTCACTATACATTACACATTACGTAAGTATTTCTTGGAGTAAATTCTATCAGGTGAAGTTCTTGGATATTTATGCTGATGAGTTACAAGATTCGCTGAGAGTAACAAGGCATTTCCATTGTTTGCATGTGCCAAGCGTGTGCCCTGCCTCTTCCTGTCTTCTCTGCCAGATCTTTGTGCCTCATAGCCTAAGAGAAAGCTTCTAAGAAGAGTATTCCTGTGTTACTGTGTATTCCTGCGTTCCTATGTGTTCTCGCTCCTGTGTGCCCTGTTACCCGAGTTCCTCCGTGTTGCTGTGTTCCGTGTGCCTGTGTTTCCATTCCCACCCGCCTGGACCTCCTGTTGCTGACCCCGGACTTGGACTTGACGTTGCATCTCTGCCGCCTGCCCTGACCCTGTGCCTGGACCTGACAACGAGATTGTCTGGTGGTATCCTGCCGCAGCAAGTCCATCCCGCTTTGCGGTGGGCTCTGGTGAATACCAGGTGCCACTTAGACTCCGGTCCCAGGTGTCGGCTACTTCCATCTACCGCGGTGGTCCAGAGGATCCACTGACCCTAACAGTAAGATCCGGCCATGGATCCCGCCGAGGTTCCGCCTCCCAGTCAGCCTGATCTTGCCACCATCGTGATCCATCATTCCTGCAGATCGCTGCACAGCGGAATCAGCTTGAACAAGTCACTGCCATGCTGCAACAGCTGCTAGCTACCCAGCATCAGCAACAGTCTCCTGAGGCTGCTCCTGCGACTCCTGCTACCCTGCCTTGCCTTCCTGCTGCTGAACCCAGGTTACATCTCTCCTTGCCCGACAAGTATGATGGAGATCCCAAGATGTGCAGGGGTTTTATAACTCAGTGCTCCCTGCACATAGAACTCATGCCATCACAATTTGTCACCGAGCGGTCCAAGGTGGCATTTGTCTTCAGCCTTCTTTCTGGGAAAGCCCTGGCCTGGGCTACTCCTCTTTGGGACAGAGATGACCCAGTTATGGCTACCTTCACTGCATTTCTGGCAGAGTTTCGGGCAGTCTTCGAAGAACCGGCACGGGCCTCCTCTGCGGAGACTGCATTATTAAACCTGCGCCAGGGCAACTCGCCTGTGGGAGAGTACGCAGTTCAGTTCCTCACCCTGGAACTACGCTTCAAGTATCCCCAAGGCCATGCTGGACGTCTTCCTCTCCTGGTACCGGTCTTCCAAAAGCCGCTCCAGCCCCCACCTGAATCTTCTGCTGAGAAACCTATGCTCTCTACAAGAGCATTCCAGACGACATCAGGAGAACTTCTGCATGTATTGTGCCAGCCCAGAGCACTTCGTCGGGACTTGTCCGGCTCATCCCCAACGTCCGGGAAATGCCAGCACCTAGGGTCCTTGGGAGAGGAGTACATAGGTGTGAGCAAAGCTTCTCCATGCTTGACGATTCCTGTGTTCCTCAGCACTGGTACCGGCACCCCGATTCAGGTCTCTGCTTTCCTGGACTCAGGCTCTACAGCAAACTTTGTGGACGCAGCCTTGGTCTCCCAGCACCACTTCTCAGTGGTTTGTCTCAAGAAGCCATTGTCCATTGCCTTGGTCAATGGCCAGATCCTTTCTGTACCCATCTGGTACTGCTCTTGCAAGTTGGCTCTCTACATAAAGAAAGACTTTCTTTGTTTGTGCTACCCCGAAGCACTTCCGCTCTCCCCTGGTTACAACATCATGCCCCCATGCTGGACTGGTCTTCTGGGGATATTCTCCAACTGTTCTTCTCACTGTATGGAGATCCCTCATCCGCTTCCTGTCAGGGATTCTACCGTGTCTCCCAAGCCTTTGGAAGGGCTTCCAGCTCCATATCTTGACTTTGCAGATGTGCTCTCCAAGAAACAGGCTGAAACCTTTCCTCCACATCGTCCCTACGACTGCCCCATTGATCTGCTGCCAGGTACTTCTCCTCCATGGGGTCGGGTGTACCCGCTTTCAGTACCTAAGACTGCCGCTATGTCTAAATATGTAAAGGAGAATCTGCAAAGAGGCTTCATCCGCAAATCCTCCTCACCAGCTGGTTTCTTTTTTGTCACTAAGAAGGATGGCTCTCTCCGCCCCTGTATAGACTATCGCGGTCTTAACAAAGTTACCGTTAAGAATCGCTACCCTCTGCCGCTGATCATGGAGCTGTTTGAGTGCAAGAATTTTTTCCAAATTGGATCTACAACCTCATCCTACAACCTCATCCGTATCAGGAAGGGTGATTAATGGAAGACCGCCTTTAACACCCGTGATGGGCATTTTGAAAATCTAGTTATGCCCTTTGGACTTTGTAATGCGCCAGCCGTTTTCACGGAATTTGATAATGATTTCATTCGGGACTTATTGTACAGTTGAGTGGTGGTTTACCTGAATGACATTCTAGTGTATTCTGCGAATCTCAAGTCCCATCAGTCCCACGTACGGCAAGTGCTCAGCTGCCTCAGGATTAACCATCTCTACGCTAAAATGGAGAAGTGCCAGTTTCATCGGAACAGCCTTCCATTCCTCGGCTACATAATTTCTGATAAAGGCTTGCAGATGGATCCTGGCAAGTTGTCTGCGGTTCTTCAGTGGCCACGCCCAGTGGGACTGCGAGCTATACAAAGATTTATTGGCTTTTCTAATTATTATAGACAATTTATCCCACATTTTCATCTCTGGTTGCGCCGATGGTGGTGCTTACGAAGAAGGGTGCTAATCCCCGTGTCTGGCCTCCAGCGGCAAAAGAGGCCTTCACAAAATTAAAGATGGCTTTTTCCTCCGCTTCAGTTCTTACCCGACCTGATACTGAAAAGCCGTTCTTTGTGGAAGTTGATGCCTTCTCTGTGGGCGCTGGGGCGGTCCTTACCCAGAAGGGGCCTAGGGGTCGTACTCTCACTTCTTCTCCAAGACCTTCTCCTCCGCGGAGAGAAATTATTCTTTTGGAGATCGGGAGCTTCTAGCTATCAAGCTTGCTTTGAAAGAGTGGCGCCATTTGCTGGAGGGAGCCCAATTTCCAGTCAGCATTTTCAAGGACCACAAAAACTTCCAATACCTACAGACGGCTCAGCGTTTGAATACACGTCAAGCACAGTGGTCCCTCTTCTTTTCTCACTTTGACTTTCGAATCCATTTTCGTCCTGCAGAAAAAAAAACATCAAGGCTGACACCTTGTCCCGTGCTTCTGATGTTATGGGGGAAGACTCTGCTCCGAGGCATATTGCTCCTCCAGAGAGACTTGTGCTTGAAGCGGTGGTGGACCTCCGGCAGCTGCCTCCCAGCAAGACTTATGTGCGACCTGGTCTTCGAAAGAGGATCCTGACCTGGAGACATTCTTCTCGTGTGGCTGGGTACCCTGGGGTGCAACAAGCCCTCACGACTAAAACCTGCTGGTCTTCTGTAGCCGTTACCCGTGCCTACCAGCCCATGGTCTCAAGTGGCTATGGACTTTGTTATGGATCTGCCGCCATCATCTGGCAATCAGACTTTAGGTTGCTACCTCCGCCACTTTGTCTCTGCCAGTCAGGACGACTAGGCTTCTCTCCTACCAAGCGGAGTTCTCTTACAATTCCCTGCACTCCACTTCTGCCGGTTCTGCTTTTTTATTAACTACGGAATGCATCCTCGGCCTTCTCTTCCATTACCCTTGTCTGCAGCTGTCATGCTGTCCTGGTACGTGATCTAAAAACCATTTGGGAACAAGTCCACGCCTCATTGCTCCAAGCTTCAGCCCAGACCAAGCGTCAAGCGGACAAAAGACGCCGACCATTTCCTGTTTTAGCTCCTGGTGACAGGGTCTGGCTGTCCGCCAAGTATGTCCGGCTGAAGATCCCTGGCTATAAATTGGGTAGCCGGTTCTTGGGTCCATTTGAAATCCTTAGCCGCATCAACCCGGTGGCTTACAAGTTGCGTCTGCCTCCTAGCATGCGCATTCCCAACTCTTTCCACGTTTCTCTCCTTAAGCCAGTCATCCTCAACCGCTTCAACCGACAAATTTCTCTTCCTTCGGCACCACAGGCTGATTCCACCGATGTCTTCGAGGTGAAAGAGATCCTGGATACGAAGACGGTGAGAGGTAGGCGGTTGTTTCTGGTAGACTGGAAAGGATATGGTTCTGAGGAGAAATCGTGGGAGTCAGAGGATAACATCCTGGACAGGAGCCTGCTTCAATGTTTTCTTAAGCCCAAGAAGAGAGGGAGGCCAAAGGGGGGGGGGGTTACTGTCACGGGTGCTCCCGCGATCCCTGTATCGGATTGCGGGCGCACCCGCACTCCTCCGTGTATCCCTGCGGCAGCCCCACAAATTCTCTTACCTCTCCCGGATCCTGCTCTTCCCTGGACTGCCGTGCGCACATCCTAGGGCATGCGCGTGGCTACTGCCAAAGATTTAAAGGGCTAGCGAACCGCTAATTGGTGCACTGGCTCAACACCTCACTTTTAAGAATCCCGCCTTTGTCTCCCTGCCGGATATTTGTGCCTTATAGTCTAAGAGAAAGCTTCCAAGCGAGTATTCCTGTGTTCCTGTGTATTCCTGCGTTCCTGTGTGTTCCCGCTCCTTAGTCCTGTGTTTCCGTGTTACCCGAGTTCCTCCGTGTTGCTGTGTTCCGTGTGCCTGTGTTCCCGTTCCCACATGCCTGGACCTCCCGTTGCTGACCCCGGACTTGGACTTGACGTTGCATTTCTGCCGCCTGCCCTGACCCTGTGCCTGGACCTGACTACGAGATTTTCATCTGCTAAGTTACCTCGACCTCGGCTGCCACCGCGGGCTAGTCGCACTTGGGAACGACCTGGTGGTATCCTGCCGCAGCAAGTCCAACGGCTTTGCAGCGGGCTCTGGTGAATACCAGGTGCCAATTAGACTCCGGTCCCAGGTGTCGGCTAGTTCCATCTACAGCGGTGGTCCAGAGGATCCACTGATCCTGCCATGGTGTGTGTATTCCCAGGGGGCGCATGTGTCCTGCTTTCATCCTTAGAGTGTGCCCTGCCATGGCTGCGTCCTTTCTTGGCTGCAGCGTGGGACCAATCCCAGCATTAGGTCCTATTAAAGACCCCATTAAGGACCCAAATCACAACCAGACCTGGCCACAGGCCACAGGATCTGTATCCTCTGTACAACCGCCAAGGCATAATTAGAGAACCTACAACGGGTGCTATCAGAGCCCCAGAAGTTATCCAGGGACCAAGCACCCAGTTGGATTGGTGAACCAGGAGCACTCGATCAGGAACATTAGAGCACCGGCACCCAGCAGGACAGGGAGCCTAGACCGGGCCCCAAGAAGCTAAGAGACCCAACCAAACAACAACTCATCAGGCTGGTAGCAGATCCACCACCCAACCTTGGACGGTTCTGCTAACCCCCTAAAATGCATGCAACTTATGTGTCTCTCCTAAATGTAACTGTGACCTATAGCCAGACAACATCTGCAGAACAATTTACCTTCGGGATCATTAAAGAGTATTGTAGCAGAGAATATACACATCACACACAGTATATAACACCATATACACACACATAGAGAACATATACACATCACATACAGTATATAACACACCATATACATACATATACATAGAGAACATATGCACATCACATATAGTATATAACACACCATATACATACATATACACACACATAGAGAACATATGAACATCACACACACATAGAGAACATATGAACATCACACACAGTATATAACACACCATATACATACATATACACACACATAGAGAACATATAACACATACACTACAGTATATAACACACCATATACCTACATATACACACACACTATGCGAACATATGAAAACATCACACTACACATAGAGAACATTATACACCATCACACACAGTATATAACACACCATATACATACATGATACACATACCACTCATAGAGACACAGGTATACCTCACACACACAAGCGAGAACATATACAATCACACACAGTATATAACACACCATATCACATACATATACACACACATAGAGAAATACATATAACACATCTACACACAAGTATATAACCACACCACTATACATACATATACACCACACATAGTAGTATAACACATGAACATACATCACACACAGTATATAACAAACACCCATATACACACATATACACACATATAGAGAAAACATATCACACATCACAACACAGTAAGTATAACACACCATATACTACATATACACACACATAGAGAACATAACACAACATCCATACATATATAACCACACCATATACATACATATACACACCACCATAGTAGAACTATACACTCAGCACGCTATATATAACACACACCATAGACATACATTATACCACACCAGATTCGATACACGTATTATACGACACCTCACACAGTATATAACACCATATACATACACAAGAGAAACATATACAATACCATCACATACAGTATATAAACACCATGGATACATCTATACATATACATAGATAGGCATATACAATCTCCCACACGATATAACACACCGTATTGCACAATAGAGAACATATTCCAACAGCACTACACAGTACTAACATCCAGTATACATTCCATATACTACCACATAGATACATATACACCCCATACAAGTATATAACACAATCATACATATACATACACACTAGAGACATATACACAGCACACCAGTATATACAACCTATACAACAAATAATACACATAGAGAACATATACCAACAGACAACATCACAGTAGATAACACCATAATCATAATATTACATACACTAGAGTAAATATACACAAGCACATATCAGTATATAAACACACCAGCACATACCATCATACATACACATAGAGAAACATATAACACAGCACCATACAAGTATATAACACACCTATAACATTACATATACACACACTGATAATATACACTACACACACTTCCACACACCTATATACAACATCATACATACATCAGTACACATAGAGAAAACATATACACAGCACACCATATATAACACCCATATACCATACATATCATACACATAGAGAACAGTACAGCATCCACACAGTATATAACCACCTATACATAAATATAATACCACACTAGAGGAACAATACACAGCACACAACCACAAGTAATATAACACCACTATACATACAACTATAATACTACAAGAGAGACCAATACACATCACTACTCGTAAATATAACACCATATACACAACATAGAGAACCAGAGACACAAGCACACACATATAACACCCATATATCCATACGAGGCGCATATACCATCCTAACATGATAGTACATAGAGATAATACTCGCGGTCAGCTTATCTTCTGGGGGGAATAGTAGAGATGTAAAACATTTTGTCGGCTTCCTGACTTGCCTTATGTGAGCTCAGCGTCCCGGTACTGTGGATGATGGCGCAGGCAGGTATATAAATCTTATACTGTACAATTGTGCTGCTAATAGTAGATCTATATGAAGCAACTCTCCCCTCCTAAAGTGCCAAGCCGGGCCCCCCGTGACAACTGCGGGCCCCCATAGCATCTGCTAGCACTTAGTTTACATCTCTTAGCCACATATCATTAGTGGCTTCTATAGTTATAGTGGAAAATCGTTGGTGGTGTGGCTCTATGGACTGTAGACTGCATATACATTTAATGGTTTTTCACCATTGATGCGTTGAGAGTTCTGTGCGGATCCTTGGCTGACCTGCTGTTCCGCAACCTGGGGACGGCCCTGAGCCATAGGGGGGGGGGGGAGCTTGGACTGGTGAAATGGAGCCTCCACATGTGGACCTTATTTCCCATACAGGTAAACGTAGGGAGTGAGACGCCTCCTATAGAACGCTCATTATGAAGTCCATTGTGATACACAATCTGGTCCTGACATGAAACCCTCCATACACCGGTTCCCAGAAGCACCGTTACAGGATAATGGGAGAAGAGACCTACCCTATTCTCCAGGGCATCCTCCACTGTGAACTCCCAGCTGCGGTTGTTTACATCATCCAGAATATATACAGCAGTCACTGTACCACATTCAGTTCTGTATAGAGGTCAGTCCGTAACTAGGGGTCATCTGTAAGTAGGGTGTGTTCTTAAGTAGGGGCCACCTGTAGTCTCACAAAATGACATACGAAGCATAAAATAGCAGAAGCCACATAGCCACCCTACTACGCTAGAGCATAGATACAAGACTGTACCCAACCAGACCTCTGTCCCTGTGACTCCTTCTTCCCAATCCTCTGTACCAGCCCCAATATATACTCTGACTGCCTCGTGCTGCTTTGTGTGTACGCCTATCATCCCTGCTCCTTGACCTCTGCTCGCTGTCTCTGGTGAACCCTATAACGCTCTCCTGACCTCCGCTGCTATGTGTGTACCCCTAGATATGACCCTGCTCGACCTCCAGCCTGTTTGTACCACTCTATAAACTAACACTGTTCCTGATATCCATCCTCTGCCGCACCCCCAATATCTGACCTCTCTGCTGCTCCTCTGGTGTACCCCCCTATACGGCGCCTAACCTCGCTGCTCTGTTCTTTGCACCCCTATACCTTCTTCCGGACCTCTGGCGCTGGCTGTGTGTGTGTGCCCCCCTTAGAAAAATAAATAACCTGCTCCTGACCTCTGCTGACTCGTGTGTAACCCCCTATACATGCTCCTGACCCTCGTGTTGCTGCTCTTGTGTATGTGTACCCCTGATAACTTTCCGTATAAACCTGCCCTGACCTCTGCTTGCTTCTTGTGGTACCACCATACCTGCTCTGACCTCTGCTGCTCTGTGTGTACCCACTATTACCTGCCTGACCTCTGCTGCTATGTGTGTACCCTCATACCTGCTCCTGATCAGCCTTACCATAGTCTGCCCTGCTGTCTGTGTGATACCCCTATACCTGCTCCTGACCTCGCTGCTCTGTGTGTCACCCTATCAAAACATGCTGCTCCTGACCTCTGCTGCTATGTGTGTACCCCTAATACCTGTACTCCTCCGACCTCTGTGCTAGTTTGCTCGGCATAACCCCCTGACTGCTGCTTTATAACCTGGCTCCTGACCTCTGCTGCTCTTTTTGTCCCCCTTATAGCTGACCCCTTGCTCTGAACCTCCAGCCTGTATGTACCCCTATAAATACCTTACCGATCTCCATCCTCTGCTACCCAATATCTGACCTCTGGTCTCGTGCTTGTGTAACCCCTTAAACCTGCTCCTAACCTCTTGGCCCTCTTCTGTGCTGCCTATGATGCACTGTATCAACCCTCTGACTCTGCTGTGTGTTGTGACCCCTATACCGCTCCTGACCTCTGTGCTCTGTGTGTAACCCCCTTACGCTCTGCCTCCTGACCCTCTGCTGCTGCTGGTGTACCCCTATAAACTACTTGACCCTCACCTGCTGACCGTGCTCTTCTGTGGTACCTGTGTGTACCCCTTATAACCTGCTCCTGAACCTCTGCGCTCTGTGTGGTACAACCCGATAACATAACTCCTCTCCTGACCTCTGCTGCTCTTGTGTAGCTACCCCCCTAATCACCTGCTGCCTGACCTCAGCGCTTCTGTGTGTAAGTCCAACCACTATCCCTGCTCCTGACCTGCGTGCTCTGTGTGTACCCCTATATACCTGCTTCCTGACTGCTGCTGCTCTGTGTGTACCCACTATCAACCTGCTCCTGACTCTCTGCTCTGTGCCTGGTATGTACCCCCTATTACCTGTCCTGACCTCTGCTGCTCTTGTGTGTACCCCTATACCGCTCGCTCTGACCTCGCTGCTCTGTGTGTGCCCCTATAACCCTCTGACCTCTGCTGCCTGTGTGACCCATACTACCTGCTCCGACCTGCTCTGTGTGTTGTCCCTATATTGATCTGATACTCTTGCTATCTGGTGGTGCCTCCTTAATACCTGCCATCCTGCCTCTGCTGCTCTTGTGTGTGCCCTATACAACGATCCTGAGCTCTGCTGCTCTGTGTGTGGCCCCTATACCTGCTCCTGACCTCTGCTTGCTCTGTGTGTACCCCTATAAACACCTCGCCCTCCGACCTCGTGCTCTGCTGTGGTGTACCCATATACCTGTAGTCTGTGTTGTGCTGGATTCTGTCCTGTAGATCTGTGTTGACCTGACTTATGGAGACTGTAGCGGAGTCCTCAGGCTGCGGGTCCCCATGATCCCCCTGCAGGTGCCGAGGCTCCTCTCTCATTGTAGTCCAGGTATAAGTCACGTGAACCTCCTGGGGTCACCAGCTCCTAGCCCCACCACCGGGGGACAGGTAAATTGGTCGCTGTTGGAATCTTCTGACCCGTCTTCTTAGTAAAATATCTGGTGCGGTTTAAAGCATTGTCCGATGTGTTATAGAGAATTTATATTATTATAATTTATACTTTATAATTATTTCCTGGCCCCAAAATACAATACCGAAATATTCAATACAGAACATAATTATACATTGTAGAAAAGTTTATAATACACTATGTATACTATTATTACTATGTATAAGAAGTATTAAGAGAGTCACTATAATACTAGTATTACTCTGTAGTAGAAGTATCAGATGTCACTCATGATCCTAGATGACTATTATTACTCTATAGAAGTATAAGATATCAACTATGATACTTTATTACTACTTGTAGAGTATAAGATGTCACGACTATGATAATATTATTCTCTGTATTAGAAGTATTAGTTATCCACTATGATGCTATTATTACTCTGTATAGAAGTATCAGATGCACTATGATGTATATTACTCGTAGAAAGATCAGATGTCACTATGAATACTTCTTTTACTCTATAGAAGTATAAGATATCATATTATGATACTATTAATTAATCTGTGTAGAAGTATAGATGTCACGTATGACTACTATCTATCTGATATAGAAGACAAGATGTCCACATGATGCTATTATTACTTGTTATAGACGTTAAGAGTCACATGATGCGAATGATTACTCTGTATAGAAATATCAGATGCAATATGATAATATATACTTGTAGAGAAGTATTATATGTCACTATGAGACTATTATTCCTTGTAAGAAGTATCATTGTTCACGATGATACTATTATTACTCTGTATAGAAGTATTATGTGAGCACTATGATCTATTATTACTCTGTATAGAAGTATCAGATGTCACTATGTTATAGATTACTCTATAGATAGATAGATATCACCAGATACTATGATTACTCTGTATAGAAGTATCAGATGTCACTATGATACTATTATTAATCTGTATTAGAAGTATAAGAATCACTATGTAAACTATTATTACCTGTATCGAAGTATAAGAAGATGTCATATGATACTATTATTCCTGCCAAGAAGTGACAGAGTCCGAATCCTACTGATACTATATTATCACATGTAATTAGAAATGAGTCACTATGTACTATTTTTACTATGTATAGACGTATCCACAGTCACGTACAATAGTATATTACTCTGTATAGAAGTATCACGGATGTCACTATGATATATTATCTCTGGATAGAAGATATCAGAGATACTATGATACTATTATTATCTGGAGTAGAAGTCAGATGTATATTGATACTATTATTACTCGTAAAGTATAGTTAACATAGCTTTACTCTTTAGAAGGTCATAGGAACAATGCTATTATAGCGTATAGAAGTAAAAGATGATCACTTGATACTATTATTACTATAGTATAAAGAATCATATCACTATGATACTATTATTACTCGGTAGAAGTAAAGAGATCACATGATACTATTATTACTCTGTATAGTCAAGATGTCATATAGCTATTACTGATCAGTATAACATTATTTACTGTGATATAGACTCGTATATAATGTATATAATATATTATCTGAGTGAGATCAGATGTCCTATGATACTATATTACCTGTATAGAAGTTTATCAGTGTCACTCTAGATACCTTTTTATTACTCTGTATCAGAAGGTATCAGATCGTCACTAGATACTAGTATTACTCTGTATAGAGTATCATATGTCACACTATATACTATTATCACGCTGTATAGAAGTATCAGATGCACTTATGATACTAGTATTAATCTGTATGAAGTATCAGATGTCACTATGATACATTATTACTCTGTATAGAACGTATAGAGTCACAGATACATATGTATTACTCGTTTATAGAAGGTAAGATGTAAACATATGACTTATGACTCTGTATAGAAGTATAAGATCGGTCACTTATGCGATACTTATTACTTGTGATAGAAGTATCAGCATGTCACTATACTATGTAACTTACTGGTATAGAAGTATCAGATGTCACGATGATACTTATTTGGTACTCTGTATGAAGTTCACAGTGTCCAATATATACTATTATTACTCTGTATAGGAAGGTATCATGGTGTCACTAGAACTTATTATCTGATAGAAGTCAGATTGTACATAAATACTATTATTACTATGTATAGAAGTATCAGATCACTATGATAATATATGTTAGCTCGTGATAGAAGTATCAGATGTCACTATGTCTATATATCGATTATAAAGGTATCAGCATGTACTAGTTATAGTATACGAAGAATCAGATATCACTATGATTACATTATTACTAATAGAAGAATCAGAGATCACATGATACTCTATTACTCTTATAGAAGATATAAGATATCACTATGATAACTATTATTTAATACGGTTATAGAAGTATATGTGATAGTTCACTATGATACTATTATTCTCTATAGAATGGGAGATCCAGAGTCACTATGTATAATATGTTAGTACCTCGGTATAGAAGTTGCAGATGTCCACTAGGAACTCATTATTACCTGTATAGAAGATAGATGTTCACTATGATACCATTATATGACTCTGATAGATATATCAGATTGCCTAATACTAACTTATGACTCTGTATAGAGAGATCAGATGTCACTACGAACTATGTCTATCTGTATAGAAGTAAAGATTGTCAATATGAACTATTGTTATCTATAGAGTAAGTATAAGCTGTGTATCACTATGATACTATGTTATTCTGTATAGAAGTATAAGAGTCACTATGATACTCTTATACTCTACATTAAAGTATAAGGTTATAACTCTGATACTTAATTATTACTCGGGTATGAAGCAGAGTAGATATCACTATGATTACTAGTTTATTACTCTGTAGAGAGTATAAATATCATTTTTGGTAGAAACAGGGGTGGTGATAGAGTCGAGTCACGAGAGCGGGAGTTTGTACTAGTGTATACATATGGCACAAGTGGCAGGCGGATGGAAAAAACAAGAGGCCAGGACAAAAGCACGGGAATTATAATGACGAGGAGGATATGCGTGGGGGAGCGCGGGGTGTTGGAGGTCGGGGGGTGAATTGGTGGGGTGGGGCGCGTCTGGGGGGGGTGAGGCTGGGAAGGGGGGGGGGGGGGGGTGGGTGGGGAGGTGTTTTATTTTTTTTTTTTGTTTTATTTATAGTTTAGTCTTTGTTATAAAATGTAAACTAACTAAAACAACTATTATTGTTTTTTATACTCTATCGAAGTATCAGATGTCAATATGATACTATTATTACCCTGTATAGAAGTATCAGATGCCACTAGATACTATTATTCTCGTTATAGAAGTAGTAAGAACAGATGTACTAAAAACTATTATACTCTGTATAGCAGGATCAGATGTCACTATGATACTATTATTAGCTCTGTATACAGTCTACGGCTGTCACTATTGATACTCTTACTACTCTGTAAGACGTATACAGCGTCCTATGATTTACTATTAAACCTCTGTATTCGGAAGTCTCCGTATGTCCCTATTATACTATATTACTCTAAAGTAAGTATAAGGATAACTTCTGATACTTTAATTACTTGGTATAGAAGAATTAGATATCACTATGATCTATATTACTCGGATAGAGTAATAGATATCACTTAAAAACTATGTTTTACTCGGATAGAAGTATTAGAGGTCACTTGACACATTATTACTTGTATAGAAGTATCATATGTCACGATGAACTATATTACTCTGTATAGAAGTATCACATGTCACTCTACAATAATATTATTACTCTGGAGAGAAGTATTAGAATGTCACTATGATGCTATTATTACTCTGTATAGAAGTATAAATATTCACATGATGCTATATGATAAACTCTGTATAGAATATCAGATATCACTATGATACTATTATTACTCTATAGAAGAATCAGATATCACTATGATACTATTATTACTCTGTATAGAAGTATAAGATATCACTATGATACTATTATTACTCTGTATAGAAGTATATAATGTCACTATTATAATATTATTACTCTGTATAGAAGTATCAGATGTCACTATGATACTATTATTACACTGTATAGAAGTATCAGATGTCACTATGATACCATTATTACTCTGTATAGAAGTATCAGATGTCACTATGATACCATTATTACTCTGTATAGAAGTATCAGATGTCACTACAATACTATTATTACTCTGTATAGAAGTATCAGATGTCACTATGATACTATTGTTACTCTGTATAGAAGTATAAGATGTCACTATGATACTATTGTTACTCTGTATAGAAGTATAAGATGTCACTATGATACTATTATTATTCTGTATAGAAGTATAAGATATCACTATGATACTATTATTACTCTAAATTAAAGTATAAGGTATAACTCTGATACTATTATTACTCGGTATAGAAGCATTAGATATCACTATGATACTATTATTACTCTGTATAGAAGTATAAGATATCATTTTGATACTATTATTACTCTCTATAGAAGTAATAGATATCACTGATACTATTATAACTCTGGATAGAAGTATCAGATGTCACTATGATACTATTATTACTCTGTATAGAAGTATCTGATGTCACTATGATACTATTATTACTCTGTATAGAAGTATCAGATGCCACTATGATACTAATATTACTCTGTATAGAAGTATCAGATGTCACTATGATACTATTATTACTCTGTATGGAAGTATCAGATGTCACTATAATACTATTATTACTCTGTATAGAAGTATCAGATGTCACTATGATACTATTATTACTCTGTATAGAAGTATAAGATATCACTATGATACTATTATTACTCTGTATAGAAGTATAAGATGTCACTATGATACTATTATTACTCTGTATAGAAGTATAAAATGTCACTATGATACTATTAAAACTCTGTATAGAAGTATCAGATGTCACTATGATACTATTATTACTCTGTATAGAACTATCAGATATCACTATTATACTATTATTACTCTAAATTAAAGTATAAGGTATAACTCTGATACTTTAATTACTTGGTATAGAAGCATTAGATATCACTATGATACTATTATTGCTCTGTATAGAAGTAATAGATATCACTGAAACTATTATTACTCTGGATAGAAGTATCAGATGTCACTATGATGCTATAATTACTCTGTATAGAAGTATCAGATGTCACTATGATACCATTATTACTTTGTATAGAAGTATCAGATGTCACTATGATGCTATTATTACTCTGTATAGAAGTATAAGATATCACTATGAAACTATTATTACTCTGTATAGAAGTATTAGATGACACTATGATACTATTATTACTCTGTATAGAAGTATCAGATATCACTATGAAACTATTATTACTCTGTATAGAAGTATTAGATGACACTATGATACTATTATTACTCTGTATAGAAGTATAATATATCACTATGATACTATTATTACTCTGTATAGAAGTATAATATATCACCATGATACTATTATTACTCTGTATAGAAGTATAAGGTGTCACTATGATACTATTATTTCTCTGTGTAGAAGAATAAGATATCACTACGATGCTATTATTACTCTTTACAGAAGTATCAAATGTCAATATAATACTATTGTTACTCTGTATAGAAGTATACGATGTCACTATGATACTATTATTATTCTGTATAGAAGTATCAGATGTCACTATGATACTATTATTACTCCGTATAGAAGTATCAGATGTCACTATGATACTATTATTACTCTGTATAGAAGTATCAGATGTCACTATGATACTATTATTACTATGTATAGAAGTATAAGGTATCACTTTGTTACTAATATTACTCTGTATAGAATTAAAAGATATCACTATGATACTATAATTACTCTGTATAGAAGTATTAGATGTCACTATGATACTAATATTCTCTGTATAGAAGTATCAGATGTCACTGTGATACTATTATAACTCTGTATGTAAGTATTAGATATCACTGATACTATTATTACTGTGTATAGAAGTTTAAAATGTCACTATGATACTATCATTACTGTATATAAAAGTACCAGATATCACTATGATACTATTATTACTCTGTATAGAAGTATAAAATGTCACTATGATACTATTATTACTCCGTATAGAAGTATCAGATCTCACTATAATACTATTATTACTCTGTATAGAAGTATCTGATTTCACTATGATACTGTTATTACTCTGTATAGACGTATAAGATGTCACTATGATACTATTATTACTCTGTATAGACGTATAAGATGTCACTATGATACTATTATTACTCTGTACAGAAGTATCAGATGTCACTATGATACTATTATTACTATGTATAGAAGTATCAGGTATCACTTTGTTAATAATATTACTCTGTATAGAATTAAAATATATCACTATGATACTATAATTACTCTGTATAGAAGTATTAGATGTCACAATGATACTAATATTCTCTGTATAGTGGTATCAGATGTCACTGTGATACTATTATAACTCTGTATGTAAGTATTAGATATCACTGATACTATTATTACTCTGTTTAGAAGTATCAAATGTCACTATGATACTAATATTACTTCGAATAGAAGAATACTATTTCACTATGATACTATTACTCTGTATAGAAGTTAAAATGTCACTATGATGCTATCATTACTGTATATAAAAGTACCAGATGTCACTATGATACTATTATTACTCTGTATAGAAGTGTCATATGTCACTATGATACTATTATTACTCTGTATAGAAGTATCAGATGTCACTATGATACTATTATTACTCTGTATAGAAGTATTATATTTCACTATGATACTTCTATTACTCTGTATAGAATTAAAATATATCACTATGATACTATTATTTCTCTGTATAGAAGTATAAGATATCACTATGATACTATTATTTTTCTGTATAGAAGTATAAGACATCACTATGATACTATTATTACTCTGTATAGAAGTATCAGATGTCACTATGATACTATTATTATTCTGTATAGAAGTATCAGATGTCACTATGATACTATTATTACTGTGTATAGAAGTATCAGATATCACTATGATACTATTATTACTCTCCATAGAAGTATCAGGTGTCCCTATGATACTATTATTACTCTGTATAGAAGTATAAGATGTCGCTATGATACTATTATTACTGTGTATAGAAGTATCAGGTGTCACTATGATACTATTATTACTCTGTATAGAATTAAAATATATCACTATGGTACTATTTTTTCTCTATATAGAAGTATTAGATATCACTATGATACTATTATTACTCTGGATAGAAGTATCAGATGTCACTATTATACTATTATTACTCTGTATAGAAGTATAAGGTATAACTCTGCTACTATTATGACTCAGCATAGATGTATAATATATCACTATGATACTACAATTACTCTGTATAGAAGTATAAGATATCACTATGATACTATTATTACTCTGTTTAGAAGTTTTCGATGTTACTATAATACTATTATAACTCTGTATAGAAGTATTAGATCTAACTATGATACTATTATTACTCAGCATAGAAGTATCAGATATCAACATGATACTACAATTACTCTGTTTAGAAGTGTTCGATGTCACTATAATGCTATCATTACACTGTATAGAAGTATCAGATGTCACTATGATACTATTATTACTCTGTATAGATGTATAAGATGTCACTATGATACTATTATTACTCTGTATAGAAGTGTCAGATATCACTGTTATACTATTATTACTCTGTATAGAAGTATCAGATATCATAGATGATCAGAGGTAAACCCAGATGGAGGGGCAGTCGTGCGCTGCCTGCCGGCAGGGTGCAGCCTTCTCAGTTTACCTCTGAGGGACACCCCAAGTGAGGAAGATGTGGTTGGTGTGCATTGTGGGAACGGAGGAGGGTGAAGTACAATTTTATTATTTTACCTTGGTCTGTATATAGGTTTTATAGGGGGATTGTATGTAGTTATAGGGGGTGTATATAGTTATAATAGGGGGACTTTATTTAGTAACTTATTATAAGGGAATGTATATAGTTATAGGGGGTTGTATGAAGTTTTTATAGGGGGACTGTATATAATTAATGCTGAGGGATGCATTAATACTGGGCATAAATCACTGTGTATATAGTGATTACTGGGGGGCTGTATATTTTTGTTGCTGGGGGGGCTGTATATTTATTGCTGTGGGCTGCGGGGTTGTATATAGTGATAGCTGGGGAGCTATATGTAGTGATTGCTTGAGAGCTGTATATAGTGATTACTGGGGGCTGTATATAGTGATTTTTTGGGGCTGTATACAGTGATTGCTGGGGGGCTATATATAGTGATTAC